>BLSF01000002.1:0-258031 GCA_012862575.1 Parietichytrium sp. I65-24A
CACATGGAGACAGAAAGCTTCACAGAGAAAGACTGTGCTTTGTGACCGTTTGTTTACCACCTGAAACAGGCTTGAAACTTGATTGACTGTGAATCATCATGATTTGATGCTTTTGCTAGTACTGGTGCCAACCGATGGTATTGATTATTACTGTCACAGGTGAGATATGTTGTAAGACTGGAAATCAACCGACTTGGTTCTTGGGAAGGGTTCTTTTTCGTTCGTCAGACCACTCAAGAACCGAATCTTTTTAAAGATTCTGCTGTGTTGGATATCGGAGGCCATTCTTTCCGAGGCTCGCGACCGACCAAAAAACAATCTTCGCTGCGACTCCCTACCGGGACTATCGGGGTTGAAAAAAGCCAATTTCGAGATCATGAAAAGATGATGCGAGTCCAAGAGAAGGTGAGAGTCCATTCACCCGAAAGACTTCGTAAGGCTTTTGTAGAGCAGGGCAAGCAGGGCGAAAGCTTTACGCGGGCTAATCCATGTCCCCTGCGCGAGCGAATCTGGGAAACCCCCAGTTTGCGTGTCAAATCAATGGCGATGTGTACCGCGAATCCGGGACGCACTCATGACGCTTACGCTGAGCATCCATCCATTCCTCCTTTGAATTTACGACGTGCCAACTCTACGCTTGCTCTGGTCACGCTGCGTGAGTAAGTGGGCATTTGACCATCACTCGGATACACACTCTAGTCTAGCTCTAGCTTGAGCTTGAAACTGGCCAGTGTGCGATCCAGATTCAAAACTTGAGCATGTTCAAGGAGAACCTTTTGGGATTTCTGGGATATAGGCAGTCACCGAACCCAGACCGCAACAGAGGTGGAGTGCCGCGGCATAAAAGTCAAGTTGGTTCTTTGATCGCAAGACATTCGCAAGAAAATGAACTTGGGGAGGTTATTTTATAACCCGGACTTACCATGGATGTGCAACACAATCACATTCTGGGCTTGGGAAAGCATCTTTCATCATTTGTACTTTATTGTCCTCTTCGTCCAGAGGCAATTCTCTGAAACTTGGGAAAGCGGAGAGCTCTGGAGGCTTAACATGGAGAAAGAGTGCGCGTTTTTTTCAAACTTATTTGGTATTGACGCTAAGCTGTGCGCAGAGAGTACCATGACATTGTTCAGTGGGATCTGGTTTGAAACTCCAAACCCGTCAACCGCTCAAAAGAACTGGATTGGAAGACTTGTCACAAACTACCAGCACACCGAAGCCACAATACACTTTCTCATCTGCACTTTTGGGTTCTTGATTGTTCTCAAGCTTGCTCAACAGTCAAAACACGCGGAGCCTGCAGCTGTAGACTCTTGGATCCGGTGGTCCTTTTTCCTCTCCCTCTTCTTTGAGACCTGGACGATGTGCGTTCCGTACCTCTTTCTCTTCGGATGGGCTTGGTGCGGCGTGTCACAAGACCCAAGAAATCCGATCGTTGATACTATCGCGGCAATGGGAGTCGATCCATACGTTGACGGCGTCCAAATGGGTGCTTCCCTCATTACCATGTTTTGGGTCTCCGTGGCGGTCCTCATTTTAGATGCCTGGGCGATGTTTCGTGCCTGGCAATTTGCGATGAACCACAAAGACAACATCGCAAGCAACATGCTATTTTTTGGATCGACCTCTGCTGCGATTGGGTGGTTTGTTGCTGAGTTTTTCTCTGGTCACCGTGGTCATGACGGCCACTCGTCATTTGCAAGCCTTTCCTTGGATGCATTGCACAACCTGTTTGGAAACGAGTCTATGTCCATCTCCCAGGTGGTTGGGAACTAGCTTTATTTTTTTGAGAGTCAGTAGTTCAGACTTCAGCAATTTTTGAACAGCAAAAGAACCCACTTTGTTGTTTACCGTTTTGTTTCTTTCATGAATTGCCTTTCAGCGGAAGCGAACGAGATTGAGTAGCTTTATCTCTGGCTATAGTGACGTACTCAAACTACATTCCGAGGTCAGTCAAATATGGTACCGCTAAAAACACTTTTGGCCATTGGATTACATTACACAGAGTATTTCGTTTGAACAAAGGGGGAAGAAGACAAAGCATCAAGCTTTACTCACCACCAACTTGATCAAAATTACGAAGGAAAGATTCAGCATCTCGATGGTTCTCGAGTCTCGCGAGATCGGCTGGGGTGTTTCCTTTGGGATCCATCATTTCTTTTTTCGCCCCTGAAAGTAGCAGGAATCTAACTATATCGACCTGCCCATATGCAGCCGCAACGTGCAACATGCTCAGGCCGCGATGAATGAAGTTCACGTCCAGCTTGCAGCGCTTCAGTGTGTCTTTTGCCATCCTCAAGTTGCCGTGCTTCGCGAACGCGAACAAAGCCTCCTTCTCTGCAAAGTTGATGAGGCTCTTAGCCTGACTATTCTCCTCCTTTCTTTCTTGCTCACCTTCTTTGCTTGCGCTCTCTGGCTCTGAGTTGGAGTTGGGTTCGCTCCTTTCCGACTCAACAGCGATCTCCGGCGCACGAAGCTTGACTGTCAAACGATTCGAAGATGGGCGTGTTTTCCTTACTATGAATTTGCCGTCCTTGTCAAGCGTTTTCTTCTTCTTTTTCTTCTTCTTCTTTGCATTCATCGGTTCTGAATCCACGGCATCATAGTCTCCTTGTTCTGCAGCCTTGACTGATTTCTTCCTTTGCTTCTTCTTCTTTGCCCTCTTTGTTACTGAGTCTCCAACTTCCTTGTTTGAATTTATAGCCTTGTCTTTCGAATCGCTGGCAGCTGAGGTCGCAGAACCGCATCTCGTTAAAGCGGGCAAGCTTGGATTTTTTACTTTGCTAGGAAAGAGACGGGAGCGAGAAGGTTGCCTGGACCTGTGTACGGGAGTATCTTGCTCTCGAGAACTCGACTCGACACGGCTGTCAGTTTCTGACAAGTCTTCTTCCTCCTCGATTCCTTTTATGTTAGAAGTCAACCTTTTAAGGGATTGATTTGATTTCAGACTACTCCTCAAGCTATTGACACCAATCAATGGCTTCACAAATCCCGTTCCTCTTCTCTCCCG
The DNA here is from genome assembly GCA_012862575.1 of Parietichytrium sp. I65-24A. NCBI lineage: Eukaryota > Bigyra > Thraustochytrida > Thraustochytriidae > Parietichytrium > Parietichytrium sp. I65-24A. Next base: position 3,011 of record BLSF01000002.1, read on the forward strand.
CTTCTCTGGCAGTTGTAGCGAAGAGTTTGATTTGGAAGGTGTAGGGGAAAGCTTTGATGATGCGCCACGGCCTTGCGCGACCAGCGAGTTTCTCGGGGACACCCTCGAAGTCATCACCGGTGATGTACGCCCAGTAACGCGAGCATTGTCTCCCTCTCGTCGCTTTCGAGGGGCGTTGAGTGGGGACGAATATGCATCTTCAACAGGCGAAGATGCGCTAGTGGGGCTAAACTTGACCACAAGTTTTCTCATTTCGTTCAGAGAGGCATCAAAGTCAAGAACTAGGTCACCTTTGGGATCATACTGCGATGGTTTCAACAGATGCGATGTTTCCTCTTCTTGTTCACTTTCATCTGTGCCCAGGTCTGTGGGGGCCCGTGCGGACTGATCTATCGTGACCTTTTCTTGCGCCATCCGAATGATGCGATCCACGATTTCTCGCTCCTCCTCGTCCGCCGACCTCCTCTTCAAAACGCTGTTTCGTCTCGGGCGACCATATGAGGGCTGTTCGTCATCCGGCGAAAGTGCAGGCATCTTGAGACTCGAGTGAATATCGCCTTTCAGCCTTCGAAGCATTCTGCCTGCAACTGACTTGAGGTTGTCAAGAGCGAGATCATCCAGGTTAGCCAAGAGGTCGTGATCTGTCGTGGACGGGTCGTGCTTTGCAACTTCACATTTCACACATGCAAGGTCGACGCTGAACACTTCGGTCTCCCCATGCTTGGGGCACTGTCCCATGGCGTCTGACACTGAAAATGACATTTCATCATTGGCAATGAGACGAAATGCCTCATCGGACATGGAAACAAATTCAACCCAAGATATCGTACCAGTCCCGCTCGTGTCATACTTTTCAAACTTCCTCTTAGCTCTGTCCGAAGCCCCAAGCCAAAAGCAAAAATGGTGATGCATCTCTTTCAATGACCAATCTGCAAAATCCTTTCCGTAGGCTTCCTTCGGGTAGGGATCCGAGCCCAATTGCCGATGTCGGACATACGCCCGCAACTCCGCGGCATCAATTGCCCCCGAGCTGTCTGCATCAATTCCTTTCCACATTCGAGCGTAAGCCTTGAGTCGCAGGTATCTCCTTGTAATAGCCTCTTTTCGTAAAGAGTTTGAAAACAAAGCCAGCGACCGAACTGCATCCACTCGGCTGTCATCCCCGCTCTCGTTCTCTCTAGCCCCAGTGGGCGCCCAATATTCTTGAGAAAGTCTCTCCAGGCGCTCCTGGAGAAACGGCACGATTTCGTTCTCCGCAAAGAAGCGCATCGTACTTGTTTTCTTTGAGATTGGGCTGATGTCGGGCATGGATGGACTACTTTCGCTACCTTCACCAACTCTCTCGAAGAGATTGCCAAATGAGTCATCGTCTTGTAGAAGAATTGTGATCATTTTCCAATCGATTGCTTGAATCTGCTCGTCCTTGAGCCACTCCAGGGACGTGTCTATCGCCTTGGGCTCTTTAGCATGTGTTTCTGTTCTGGCCGTCAAAGTTTCAGTCAAATCCCCTTTATCTTCGACGTCATCCGCACGGGATGTTCTTTGTTGATCCTGGGCGTTTGCAAGGCTCATCGCCGACTTCAGCAGATCGAGGCGGGAAAGCATCTTGGCATCAAGTTTTTCCTGAACCTTGATAAAAAATTCTGCGACGCCAGTCCAGACCAGCGATTCCTTTTCTGGGGTGAAATCTTCCTCTGCGCTGTCCGAGTCCATGCCGAGAAGTAAACTGCGCGTAGATTGTTGGGCCAAACGTATTATAGGCATAATCTGGCCTCCTTCGCCGACCAGTGAAGCCACAAACGCTGGGTTCATGTCGTGTGCATTCATGTCACCGGTTATAAAGTCCGACATTGTAGCAGTTAAGGAGTGCAGTATTGCCGGTCTTGAATTCTTCGTGTCCTCAATCTCATTGACAATTGCCTCAAATGCTGACTGGCTCGCAAGAACACCTTCGAGCCAGAATACCGGAATGGGCCTTAAATCATAGTAGTTTGGTGGGAAATAAAGCACACTTTCGCGCTTAATCAGTGGCATTTCTGGGTCCAGTTGTGCCGGCTGCACACCATCGAATACCACCCCAATAGAAACCCGCGCGCTCATGGTCTTCGGTGTTTCCTCTTCCGTCTCAAAACCAACAGTGAAGTTTATAAGAGACTGCCTGAATCGCCCACTGTTGAAAGCGGTTAAAAATCTGGACAAGTAGATGGTTCCCTTGAATTGCTTCTCCTCGCCGGGAAGGTCAATTGCTAGGGTGATTTTTTTGCCCATGAAGAGCGCCTGCATGGCTTCCTTGTTTGCCATCAAATAGTGAATCCTGATCTGTCGCATGTAAAGCAAGCTCTTTTTTGAGTTGCTACCCTCCTCAGCGTGGCCTTCGCGATGACCCCTTTGGCCGTCCAACGTTTTCTGAGAGCGGATTTTGTCAAGATCAAGGGGAATGTGATTCCACTGTGACTTGCTCAGCGTCGCGGTGTCACCGTCTTTCACACCAGTGCAGCTCGAAACAAGAGGCTGGAAATTGTACCGAAATTGAGCCGACTTTCCGTCTGGCGTTGATGTGCCAGTTTCCAAGAGCATCGGGTCAATGTCGAATAGATCTTGGAAGAAGAGCATTAAGCGGAATTGTTGTCTCCCGCTAGCTGGGCTGGGGTTGGCGGCATCTTCGGAGGCGGCGGTCCCAGCAGTGACGATTGACACTGTTTTTTCTCGGAGAAGAGCGTTGTAGCGCATCGCAAGGCGGCTTGACTCGGCAATTGGAAACGGGGCGCGGGGGTCTTTATTTGCGGCTTGTAAGTCCTGGAGACCAGGCGGATCAGCCTCATACAAGTTCTGAGAGGCATGAAAGAGGGTGGAAAGTAAGCTGCCAGGAGCGCTCCCATAACCGGGTTCGCCAGGGAGGTAGATTTTCTCATCAGCTCTCGAAATCGGCAAAATAGCTCGCCCAAATTGGTTGCCTGCCTGATTACACTCTCTATTTGCTTCCCAGAGCTGAAAACACAGCTCACAAACGGCGAAAGGCGGATTCGAACCTCGGCGAGAGTGATTCGAGGGCAATGTCTCATCGACACTTTGGCCCAACAATCCGTTGGAGAACGCAACGATGTGTCTCCCTCGAAAAGCAAGTTGAGTTCGAAGGCCACGAGCTAGTGTCTCGGTTAGTTCGAACGGCTTTAAGTCGTCATTTCGATCCGGGTAAGCAGATTCCTCAAACTCTCGCGCTGAAGGCTGAAAATCTTTGCGCGATCGAAACTTCTTTTGAGGGGAAGAGACCGGGGACCCCGCCTTTTCTTGTAAGATCTGCTTTTTCAACTCGAAGGAGTTTTTGGCTTCGATGGCATTTTCTGGCGCATTGGCTCCGTCCACACGCGGTATTTCGGGAATTAATGATATATTGTTCCTTCGTGGTTTTGAGCTGAAAAAGTCCAAAGGGTCCTTTTCCTCATCACTTTCACTGCTTTCGTCGGAAGACTCTGGCTCTTTCCGTTGGTTTGGGCTTTGCAAATGGCTCTCCTTGGCTTGGTCCACGCCAACTCCGTGTATTTGTTTTGCATTACTTTTTTTGGCATTCTTCACGGTCTTAATCCGAAAGTGTCGACTGCAGAGTTTGCATTGCTGATGCCCTGGCGGACAAGAGCTTTTCTGATCCATTAGCCGGTTATTAATTTTAGTCGGGCTAGTAGCCAACGCTTTTGCATGTTTTGCGCGTTGTTTCTCTCTTTTCATCACCGCGCGCCGATTCCGAATCAGATCTCGTTCCGCATCAGAATCGTAAAAGTCTCCTTGATCCGTCTTAAGGTGAAAAAGTTCCTCCTGGATCTTGCATGCTTCAGCGTATGCTTCTGGGAGCAGCTCAAACCCTTTGATGTTAATCAAGACCCACTTGTCGTTGTTGGTCTTGACAAAATCGCAGGTAAGTCGTTCGAAGCCCATGCAACTGATGCCGTATTTGAGGGATAAGGCAGATTCCAAATGGCGGACAATTCTGTTGAGCGCTTCATTTATTCTCTCGAGCCCCGCGGTGATCCTAAATACGCTAACGGACTCTGGATTGCCAGAGGTCGGGCAGAAAGACGGCTGCAGCATCTTCTCCAAAGAGAAGTGGAGCGGTTTTGGTCCGGGACGGGCGTTTTCTCTCGAAGAAGACTGTGCTGTCTCGTTAAGGGATGGTTTGTCCGCTCCAGTGCTGTCCTCTGAACTTTCGATCTCACAACTCGCGAACGATGTCTGCGTACCTGTTCTACTAAGAGAATCTCCTCCACTTTGCAAGGTGGCTTCCACATAGCTCTTGTTCGAGATAATATTTAGCACGGTTGCTTGCTTGCCCCTCTTCCATGTTGCGCGATAGATTGCAGCTTTAGACCCTTTAGATTTAATAAAACGCTGCATAATACATGTCTCTGGGCGATCTCTTAACCAGGCCTCAATTGTGGGAAGCACAATTGGCTGCGTTTGCATGGTTTCCTTATTTTTCCAGTCGGGAATCTTGAGAACACCTACAACGGGATCAGACTCCAACCCAATTTTACAAGCATTTCGTTTCCACCTTTTCAGCGCCGTTGTTTCCCAGTCGTCATCTTCTAGTTTCTCGCAAATAATACAGTCTTCTTGCTTCGAATAGCGAAGCAGTTTTCTGCGTGAACCGTCAAATATTATTGTGTCAGGTATGGCCAGGTAGAGCTTACCGTCCATTCGATCGAAAGGCAGTCCAATATCCCCAGCCACGGACAACCTTCGAGCCGTTTTCGCTCCGATCCGGGTCCGGGCAACTGGTGATTTCCTGTCACCATCAGAGTCGTCCGCGTCCGCCCGCGCAAGACGCAACGGGCCCAAATACGAGAAGAGCCCTATGCCCGGCCTAAACGGAAGTGTGTCGTAATAGCTTTGGTCCGCTTGAACCTTCGCAAGGTCTAGATTCTTCATCACAACGCTGAGTCGTGCTGGAGGGGATGTGGCAGAGCTGGCTTTCCTGCTTCTATTCGCGCCGACTTGCCCGGGTATGGTAATCACCAAATCATGGTGGCCGCCGCCGTCTGCGCTCGCCGGCGACCCGATCGTGCCTACCATTTCCCAGCACCTTCTGCCTCGTAGCTAGACCGGCATGGACAGCCCGCACCTCCCGGCTTCTTCCGAGGATCTGACTCGCCGCGGCTGAGCCCACGCGTATGAAACGCACGCGTGCTAGCAATGACAATGAGTGCACTCGTAAGTCATCATACTTTTCTGAGAGACGAGTTGACAGAGGGTAGAGTTTTCTCAGGCCAACGTGGCTCTGGTACACCAGAGTCTAAAATTTGGAACCTATGACCGAATGGGCGAAGAATAAAGCCTGTGTGCCATGAGTGACACCTTTAAAAAGCTCAAAGCTTGGGCACAGGCAGTGAAGAGACAACATTGCCTGGCCGATCTAAACTGTTTTGCTTTGTGATCTATTTTGATTGACGAGATGACTTTGCTGTGTTGATTGGGTGACTGACTGTGAAGGACGCACACCCAATACAACCAAACATGGAAATTACCCTTAAGCTTTACGGTATTGGGGGTGTTACCGGCCAATATTTTCGTAACGGTCACAACACAGCGATGTGTTATTGGAAAGATGAACACCAGAGCTCTCGCGAGGAAAAGACGACCATGACGAGCTGAATATTGGAAAGAGAACAGGGTTCGCGAATGGAGAGGGATACGGTCAGGAACTGATTTTTCAATTTACTGTTAATTCAACTTAGTCTTCGAGGAGAGAAATGTTCACGAATCCGGGCAAAGGAGGTTCGTGGTGCCACGATGTTGGGTGGCATGGAGAGCGCTTGTCACCGGGCAAATGTTCCATGTCCTTCATGACTCTTTGCAAGCTCGGGGAGCCTGGCTTTAGAAAATGTTTGAAAATTGAGATGGATGTTTCGAACGCTGAGCGAGCTTGCTGCTCTTCGTTTAAAGCTGCGCAAGATATACCAAGCGCGTGGTAAAGACGCGCTGTTTCGATCCGTATGTCGCCAGGATGGCTGAGGCTAAGATCGATGGCCGACATAAATATGTGCTTGGCTTCCGAATGTCTAGAGCACCCGTTTAATATAAAGCCGTGAAGAAGGGACGACCGAAGAAGGAAGGGGTGGTTGGCGTTCAGCACTGCTGAAAATTTCTCGAGACTCTTGAGCGTATAGGCAAGCGCAGAGTCAAGGTCGCGGACTGTGTACAAAAGCAACGCGGTGGTGTAGTCAAGAACAGCAACGTCAAGGTCAACTAAAGGCAGACTGCGAACCAGACTGGTTGCTAGACGTAAGTATTCAACAGCTTTTGTCGCACACCCTGTCTTGCACATCACCGTAGCAAGACAACTGAACGCATGGGACGCGGATCGAGCAGCAGCGCTCTCTGACGCTGCACCCGAGTTGATCGCAATAGCACTTTTAAGAGCCTCTTCGGCTTGATCAAATCTCTCCAACTCAATCAGGCAACACGCCATCAGGGTCCATGCTCGGGCAGTTTGACCGTCATCTACTCTTGCAAATCCGCGGTCAAGAAAATCTGAGCAAATTGAGATAGCGCGCTCGAATTTGCAGGTGAAATAGTCAACGCACGCAAGTAAATATTGTGATCGTAGTGTTCGCGGATGACGCCTACCCAAGCGTTGCTGCTCACAAAAGCACACTTTCTCAAGTCCAGAGGATGCCCTAGCAAAGTCTCCCCGCGACAGATGAATAAGCGCAATCGTTTGGGTCGTGGCGGACTGATTCAAGTTCCACTCGCCGTGCTCTTGGTGCTTCAGCGAGAGATGCAAGAGTTGCAACGCCTTTTCGAAGTGAGCTTCCTGGTAAAACACATTTCCGATGTTATGGTAGACCGCGGCAAGGGACGGGTGTTTGGCAGCCTTATAGATCTCGGCAGCCTGGCTAAAACAAATTTGAGCGTCTTTGAACCGCCCCAAGTCACTGTACACATCGCCGAGGTCATTCGAAATGTGTGCTTTCCAGAGTTGATTCTCTTTGTTAGGTAGCTGAGACACCTCTTGCAACGCAAACGATAGCACTTCTGCGGCTTCAAGCGGGCAATTCAGTTTTGTGAGCGTTGCGCCAATACTTTGCAATACCTGAAGCACAGCTCGTTGGTCATCATCTGCCCTGAATATATGTATTGCTTTGGCGAACTCTTCCAGAGCTTGCGAGTACTGGCCTTGCAAGAATAGCATTGCGCCGAAATCGTTATAAAGATGTGCGACCTTTGAATGGTCCGGGCCATGGCAGTTTGTTTCACGAGAGAGGATGTTTTGAACAAGTGCAAGAGCACCTTCTCGGAGGCACCAATTGAGATCGGCAAGGTCTTCGCTGCAGGTAAAGTCTTCAGGAAGCAATTCCATGCATTCTTCTTTCAAACCTAGTTCTAGTCCGACTGACCCAAGACAGCCATCCCAGCCGCATTCCGTTTGGGAAGATTCCAGCGTGACTGACACCAAGCACTGTTCGTAGTCTGCACGCAAGTGACTCAAAAATTGGGGTTCTTCACTAGGATGGAGGATCAACCTGATCGGAACTCCTGCCCGCACAGCTTCCGCCATCTGCCAAACGCAAAGTGGGCTTTCTAGCACACGTTTCTGAGCCCATGACTCAATGATTACAAGAACCTCATCCACCTCGGTCCACATCCATCGTGCCGACGCCTTTGATGGACAATTGTCGCCGAGAAAGCAAAGCTCCATGTCTTGTTCTCCAGCAAGAGCGTCTCTAATGATTCCGATTGCTTCTGGAACTTGAGTAAGCTCAGATCGCACGACGCACGCTACCTTTTCATCGGAGAATGCTGTGCGCCACGATCTTTCGTTGTCGACTCGCGCATCCGGTTTTTCGCGGAGACGAGCTTTTCGAAGCTTAAATTCCACCATTCTTCAAATTTGTGTCTGCTGAGTTCCCGCTCCGTTTACTCTACAACACCACGTCATCCATGCCGATCGATAACTGCTCTTCAAAAGAGAAACCAGGTCTTCTCCCTGCCGCAGCAACTGCTCTTAGTAGTCCATCGGCTGAGCATCTAACCCGAGGCGACACCTCGCGACTTGTTCATTCAATGACCTCATAGTCCACGTTTCCTTCCTTCCATCCTTCCATAAACAGCCTTTGCTCCACTTGCAAGCATTTGCAAGCCCTTAATAGCCTTTAGTCATCAACCCCCTCAACTATCCACCACATTACCTTTCACCGGTAACCAGCACTATCGTGTACGCACTGTCCACAAACACGAGATTGAGCTTCTCTCACGCTTAGTAAGTAGGTTGAAGTAACAAGTTAAAGATCAACCTGATTCGCTGGTCTAACACTCCGAATACATACATACATACATACATCTCACTAACACGTACGTACGTACGTGCACCGCGCGTTTCATCTTATTCATAGTAGCTGGCACTGGGATTACATCGGGGACCGTCGTTATTGTGCGCGGACCGAAACGGTTGGTGGGAAGGTGGGAAGCGCAGATATTGTGAGAGTGGCTGCCTTTGAGGTAAAAGTGGCACAGCGGTGTTTCAAAGCCCGAAGCTCGAAGGTGAGGAAAGAGTTGCTGCAAGGAGAGGATGCTCTGCGCAGTGCGTGGCGTCCGCGCGAGGGGTGTGTTCGGAAGGCCCGACCTCGCTTTGTGCTCGAGCCGAGTTCGCTGGTTTGCCTGCGCTGGAAGTGAAGAGCCGAAGAAGGAGCAGGCCGGGATATCATGGCGGTGCAGACACACATGGAAGAGAGCGGCGGTGAATACGAGCTGGTGTCTGCTTGGTTGTTCAATCGGGGAGTTCGCGACTCTTGGAGGGTTTCAATTAGCTGGAGTGACCGAAGTGTCTGCGATGACAATAGCCCTACCGGTCGTGAATGGCTTGGCAACATCTGTGGGCTTAGAGACCTGGCTGCTGGCCAAAGGTAAGAACGGCATGGATATCCGGAGCGCGTTCCGGACGGCAATGGGAATGAGCTTCATCAGCATGTGTGCGATGGAGACTGCAATGGAAATGACCGACTTTTGTTTGACCGGGGGACTTCAACTGCAGTGGTGGGCCATCCCTCCCATGCTAGCAAGTGGATTTCTAGCCCCTTTGCCCTATAACTACTGGCGACTCAAGAAGTACAATAAAAGCTGTCATTGATCTCGGTTTCGTGAGTGCTGGTCACGACCTCAACATAATTTTTTGTGTATCTGTGTACAGGAAAAATTGGACAGTATAATTTCATCTCGAATGCTGTTGTTGAAGCGCAGCGTTTGCTCGTAGCAAGTGGGGCGGCAACGCGTCCGTGCGTCTCCAAAACATATTCAGAGCGCTTGCCGTACGTTCCGGCGCGTCCTCGTGTACAAAGTGTCCGACCTGAACCTCAGGAAACACAATCAGCTTAAATTTACCTACAACACCTCGTGAGAAATCAGTCAATTCCTTCTGTTTTCTTTTCCCTGGAGTATGTACAAGCAACAAAAGAGCTTACCTTGCATCTGCCCGACAATCATAGTTTTATCCAAACTATCCATTCCTGCGAGTAAAATTGTTTTGTTTGTGGCTTTTAGGGCCACAAAAACAGCTGACATTCCTTTGAACCAGCTTTCCCACATATCAAAGTACTCCGTGACCGGGCTTCTCCAGATAAAGTGGTTGTGTCCTTGCTGCTCTTCTCCTGAATCAGCAAATCCTGGAGGAACGGGGCGGAGCTGGCCTCTAAGAGAGTATGCGGCTGACTCGGCGTTGTGCAAAAGCCCATTTCGGAGAGCCCAGCGCTCTGCATCGTCGACGCTGGCAAATCCTTTCGGGCGTGCGTCAAGAAGTGACCTGGAGTACTCCAAGCTTGCTAGGGCGCTCTCTTCCACAGAGTCCATCACAAAGCAACCCTTCAGGTGCCAACCAGCAACTGCGCCAGATTCGACAGCTTGCGATATCCACGTCGCCAACGCTCCTCCCATGCTGTGCCCGATAACATACAGATCCCAGCGCTCTGATCCATCCAAAACTTTTTCTTTTGAATCCGGTGCTTGACTTGACGGTTGGTTTGGGCAATCGCTTCCACGTAGGCTCCTGATCAAAGCAAGACAGTCTTCTACTAACACATCGCGATGCATGAGCACGCTTGCTTCCTCGGCTCTCGTGGCACCATGACCGCGCACATCGAGCGCGATGAGGTTGACGGGCGGAATCGTGGGTGCCGCAGGTTTAGCGCTGGGCTGATGGCGAGCATTCACAGTACCCAGAAGAGTTGCTCCTGAAGGCTTCGCAGAAGCGCTGCTCTGTTTCGAAAGCGTTTGCTGCTGACTCTTGATCCTCATCACTGTTGTTGTCCATGACAATGAGCTCTGACCAGCGCCATGCACAAAGAGCGCTGTCGGACGCGACCCATTTGCGCGAAGAGAGGCGGCCCCTTTGGCTTCGTTTGTGCCAACTTCTTCTTTAACGTCCTCCTCGTTTCCCCAGCGGATTGCAAACTGCTCGGTGATCTGACCTCGCTTTAGCGGAATGCTTGCGCGCCCGGCCCAGCCTGTGCCATCGCCACCCTCGTCTGGCGCTAGTCCCCGCAAGTCTTTTGTCTGAGACAATCGCCTCATTCGCTCAGGTTCTTGCTTGACTGTGAGCTCTCCGAAAGACTCTGACTGACCTCTCGGTGTGGAACACGGATGGATAGATACTCTTCTAAATGTCAGTCATGCTTACTACTCTAAGTCAGACAGAGTCGTGGGTTTGGAAGGAGACATTAGCAAGGCAACACAGCAGCGAGAAGAGAGGATGGCGAAGAATCGAAACTCACAGCCAAGTGTTTTCGATCGTGAGAGTATGGTGTAGAGATCGGGGAAGATGGAAGGATGAGAGATTTACCAGAGTGGGTTGCACCCCTCCAGTCGAGATCGCTGTAAAATGAGATTTGATGTTCGACACAAGAGGTTCTGATTGACTAACAATATTTACTTCCAGCCTCGTGCGCAAGTTTACTCTGTGTTCTAGGAGAGACTCGCGCCATGAGCTGTGAAGATGAAGAGGAGGAGGAGGAGATATACGCTATCCACGCAGACTTGCATCTTCCACTCCATTACACTGGGTTCAAATGCTGTGCTTTGCACGCTTCTATGTACTCCTTGCGCTTGGTGCGAAGAGCGTAATCTTCTGGGTACTTTTCGCTAACTCGAAGATCGGACCATGCTAAAGCCTTGAGACGATCGCTCTCGATTCGCGAGGCTTCGAGGTCTGCTTCCTGGAGGTCTTCAACTGAGGCTGGCTTGGAGTCTGTGAGAAAATCGTATCCATAGCGACGCATGTAATCCCCACATAGAGACTCAATGGTTTCGATATCCTCCGTGCTCAGGCACTTTTTGAATTTGTCGATATTCTCAATCTGGGGCGACTTGGCGTTGGATTCCCACAGGGAGCTCATCGTCGCAATCTTGCGCGCATCGGCTGAGTTCTCAACATCCAGCATTTCAGGAACAAAGTCGATATCTAGGAAATCGCAAACGCGCCTCAAGGTGGTCTCGTGATTTGTGAGGAAGTCCTCGAAGCGAATGGTCAAAACGGATTCTGGAGACAGCTCTATTCTCCTGTCCGCGGCTTGATGAGCTCGAACCCATGTTACCGCATTCAGCAATGTGGTGAAATCGTGGATGATGGCTTTGTTCATGGAGCTGATTTGCGCTCGAGGGTCGCGAACGATATTGATAAATTTGAGGTCGGGATAGCTCTCCAAGTACTCGTCGGAGTAGTGGATCCCGTCCAAAGATTTGTCGATGACGACTCTGGCGTGGTTTGCAGATGCAGCAGATTGCAAAAGGTGCCCCACAACTGTGTGCACTGTTCGAATCTTTGCATCAGCAAGTTGTTTTGCCACCTCCGTTGAATCAAAGCTCGCGTTTTTCCAGGGCACCATCAAGGTTTCCTGCAAACCAATTACATCTTTAATCAACGCGTTCCAGTTCTCGTCTTGGTCTAGGTCTCCATATGAAGGCAAGAGAGGCAGAAAGTCGATCACGTGTAGCGGGTACGGCGCATAGCACTGTTTCCCCAGAGCCAACCTCAGCACTAGCGCATGCGAGCCGCACCTCCGAAGCGGCGTCAAGAGCACCAGCTTTGGTTTCGTCGTCACCTCTGCCCCCGACATTCGTACACCCTTTGCTTTTCTTCCCTTCTCCAAACGGAGCGTGCAACTCGTCCGCCTTCCGTACACACCAACCTCAAAGCCGCGTATCACCTCCGGCACCTCAAGCTCTCGATCTCCTTCGTCTTTTTCCGAATTGCCGAGTTGCTGTTTCTGTCTGCTTTCAGGTTCTCCCACCCACCGCGCGACACCACCACATGTATGAGGCACTGACTCTTCTCACTTCACTCCTTTTGCCGTGCCCGACTGACTGACTGCTCTCATTGCAGTCGTGAATCACCATGGTCTCTCTACTCCCTGCTACTTTAACTGTGTGTAGGTATTGTGCTGTGAGTCAGGCAGGAGATCTTTTGTCCAGAGAGATACACAAATCACACAGGGAGAGAGAGCAAAAGTAGCAAAAGGCACATAGGATGTTTAGCATGCAGTGTGCTTGGTGCTATCAGCAAAGTGGTGCTCCACCTAACTCAGTCAACTTACCACACTTGGAGAAAATTTAAAAATGGAACGCAGGTGCCACTACCATTGTAGTTTGTAGTTGGTACGAGCTGCAGCTTTGGAAGTGTCCGAGAAAGTGTCCGACAATTCCGACGATGTCCGAGGCTACGCTCTAGCTAGTTAGAGCTAGTACTGGTGCCGGCCAAATTAGTATTGCCTCATACTGTACTCGAGAACTTGTGGACTTCGTGGAATTTGAGACCCGGAGGAAGTGGCACCAGACATCATGATTAAGAGACGATGCATGCCGTTATGCCGTGCTGACCTACTCAGTATGACGCATGTGTCGCGATACCCTGCGATGCACACTGCGATTCTTATTTACTGAAATTCTTCATGCTCTGCGAACTGAGGAATCGAGCCCTATATACCCTATATCTTCCCATACATCGCTCTAACGATCGTGGATCTCGCCCTCGCTCTCGCTTTGTTTTGGTTTGTTTTCTAACTTTTGCTTGGAACGAAGGTGCCTGACTACCGCCGGTACCTGACTGTGACTCGTGCGCGAAGTTTGTATGGGCTTGCTTTGTTTGGGCTTGCTTCATTGAACAATTAAAAGTTCAATGTCCAAAGTTCAAAGTTTGACAATGCGTCAACGGTCACCCAACTCCAATAAGCGGCCATCTTGCGACCAAGCGGAAGCCTTGGCTGCGATGGACTATTCTGGGCAATTCTGGAAGCTGACATTTGGTTACAAAGCTGAAGCGGCAAAGGTGGCTTAAAAGTTTGTGTGTAAGTAGGAGAAAAGGGAGAAGCTCGCAGCACGCTGCCAGCGTGGCTAATGGAGCCAGCCAAGGAACTTTTCTTTCGGCTTTGGTTGTTACAGAACAAGTGATTAAATTTATTTATGTGGCTTCATGGTGGCTGCCAATAAAGGCTGGGTTTTCTGACTCAACTGAATCTGAATCAACCTTGACGAGTATTTGGCCAACTGTAACAGCTCTCTGTCTCTTTCTGTGACGGTATAAAACAGCGGCGCCGGCCATGGCAGCTACACAGCCAACTGCAACACCTATAATTGCGCCGAGAGGGAGTCCCTCTCCTTCTAGTGTTTCTCCCTCAAACATGAATGCCGAGGACTCGGCATACCTTGGGAGACGCGCACTGCGCGCGGAATGAAGCATGTCCTGCTGCGAAAGTGTGGTTGGAAGGCGCCAGTCGTTTGTCCCATTGAATGCCGGCATGGCGAGCCTTGGCACATATCCCATGCTGTAAAACGAGAGCGGGGTCTCTCCAGCTTGTAGTCTCCGGCGCCCCTCAATAGAGTCAACGTCCAAAAGGACATTTCCATAGAGATCCTGGACACCGATCAGCTCCACTTTGACAGTTGTTCGGTTCCAGTACGAGACGTCTTCTTCACGAGTTAAGACCAGAACAGCATGCATAACATAGCCTTGCGCAGAGCAATACGTAATAGCGGAGGTCGACCGGGGCTCAGTTGTGTTGATGGCAATGACGAGCGCCCGTAATCCTGCGGCTTGGCAGTCGATTGGTTCTGTAAAGGTAAATTTGGCCAGGGGAACTCCTGTAGAAGCTATGTACAGGTTGCGCGTGAATTCCCAAGAGAGAAGCTTTGGTCCTTCCGTGTCGACAAGGCCGAGTCTGGTATCCGAACGCGTCTCTCCAACAAGGACTTTCCTCCCGCTAACTTCTCGCGTGCAGGTAGTCCTCAACTGGAGCAGGTATCTCTCACCTTCGTAAAATAAGCCCCCTGGTTCCAGCCACAAAGTCGCGAATCCAGCGACTGTTTCCAAAGCAGGAAAGGTCGCCGACTCACCCTCATCCTTTTGATTGAATAAGTTTGCAGTGGGGACCATCTCCCAGTTTGCTGTTGTCAGATCGTAACGTCGAGACCAAAGGGTCACCTCCACGGAGTCTTCGCTTTCGCGCCAAAGCGTGCCGGAAGGGTTCCTAGCAGTAAGCTGCAGCCTACCTCTGGAGGCAGTGAACTCAAATGTATCATCTGCTCGCTGGAGCGCTCCGTCAAACTCGACTGATGGACAAGCAGAGGCCCACTCAATTTTTATCGAGAACTCCTTGAAAATGGACTCATCGCATTTGCTACGAACCTTGCCAACCACGTAAACCTCTTGCAACGTGCCCTTGGTGCGCCTGTAGGACACATGAACAAGATTGCGAGGCTGTCGGCCGCTAAGTTCAAATTCAAGCGGCTGATTCAGAGAGGCCGACCCAATGTTGAATTCGAGCGGCAGTGTGGATGTTGCCGCACTAAGTTCAATTACGACGTTAATGGTATCTGCTTCGTCCATGCCGTCAATTGAAATTTCAAGGCTAAGCTCCCCTTCGTCAGAGGTGAGGGCATGTTTTGGTCCATCAACGATAACGCTGCTTATTTTCTCGCGAGCATCTGTCCCATTGACGTGCGGGCACTTGGTCCTTCCACCGCACGTCTCGTATACCAAGGTACCGGAGTAAGGAGATCTATAAAAAGCAACGCAAATGTCGTCACCAGCGTCCGGCTCGACAAGGTAAGTGGATACTGTCACCCCCGAGTCAGTGCCGGTCGTCGTGTATGATGTGCTGGCGTGTTCAGTAGTGACCTGCAGCTCCTTCTCCATGCCATAACCAACCAGAACGCCAAACCCAGCAAGCGCGTGCGCCTCAGAGGTACTGATAGTTCCTTTAATTTGGGAAGTGGAGGAATAGTCTGTGATGAGCTCTGTCTGCATCCTATTCGTGTAAGTAAGCAAATACGATCCAGCGCCGAAACGAAGTTTGTTTGATGCGCCCCCTTCAGCCACAGGCTTGCCACTCGAAAGCACAACATCGACGGGGAACTTCTTAGCATTCTCCTTGTCTTGTTCCCAGAATGTGAGCAAGTTTGCCCATTTAACTAGACCTCCTTCTGCGAGAGTACGGGTACTCTCGGTTTTCTTGCGCAATTCCTCGTCCAAGTCATCCTCTAAAAGCATTCTGGTTGTGTCTCGGATGGTTTTCTCCAACTTTGCTACCTCGCGCAGGCACTGTGCGCGGGAAATGTAGTTGACCACATTTTCGTCAAGCGGCTGCCAGACCGTGGAGTCTGCGCCTTCCACGCTGCAAGATGTTGGGTTGAAGTACATGTAGCGAGAAGTGATATATTTTGAGACCATAGTATAGATGAGCACCATGTCCGCCTCGTGGCCACTTACTCCTGTCGGAGTCTGAAATGTCACTTTGCTGGCTTTGTAAGTGACATTCAACGAATCGTCGTACTGCGTCGTCCTGACGCTAACGTCAGTATCCCCAAAGTGGTCGTACTTTTCGACGTCATATATGTTGGCGCAGGTGCTAAAAAAACACACTTCGCCATCAAATGACATGTGAAAACCAGACTGCGAATCCATCTGCCTTCTTTTGACACCTGATATTGTTGACTTTGTTGAGATAGACTTCTCGAATGACATCTCTACCATTTGGTTGCTGCCAAACTGGTTTTCGAATGTATTTGGGGGGGCGTTGAGGAATAGCAGCGGAAAATGGCTCTGGCCTTCGCCAATAAAAGAAACTAGAGAGTCGCCAGTGAGCTTGTGGTCTCCTAGCTGCAGAATGCCGAGGGTCTCAAGAGGCTGAAGCAATGCGCTCGGCGAAGACGGATCTCCCCATGCCCACACGTTCTCCAATCGGTATTGCACTTGGCGAACAAAGTCTTTCACAGTGTTGCCCGTGATGATGGGCTGGCTTGTGAAGAGCATCACTGTAAAGAGCGACTGTGGACGATCTCCTTCATCGTGCACGTCTGGGGATGTGACACAGCCTTGGTTGTCCTCGGCCTGTGCGCATTTATCGCCTTCTCGACCAAGCTTGGACCAAACGTGCAACTCGGTGCCCTCGGGCAGGAGAAAGCAAGTCTCGCCATTAAATACAGTCTTTGATCGGAGTTCGAGCCAAAACGAAGAGTCTCCCTGTACAGCAAAGTCGAACGGAGGTTTGGCTTGGTCGTTCATCTCGCAAGTATCGGGATACGTGAAAGGCTTGATCCCGTCTGTTGAGGCGACAGCGGATGCCAGAAGCTCCGGTGTTGGGTTGTACTCAAATACAGCTGTAGCATTGGTTTGATTGAGGTTGATAAACCGACCTGCGGTCCCTTCTGGGAACTGGCGAGCGAAGCTTTTGGCGAATTCGGCGGAATCGACACCTCCAAAACTAGAAAAGCTCATGTCGAGTGAAAAGTTGTGATAAGCTGGCAATTTTAAAATGACGTCCGTCAATTCGCTGGCCACAGGCCGGGTCATTGGTGATATCGAGCAGCCCAGCGGTTCAAATTTGATCTCGAATTCCCCAATGCCATACCCGCAAGGCGTGGCTCTTGCCATGACGCGAAAGTCTCTTGTAGCAATATCGTTAAAACGCAAACCCTGGACATCAGAGTCGAGCAATACACCGCTCAGAAGATAGGCGTTATCCGAGGTGGTACTGCCAGAGATCGCATGGTCGCCATACTTGAACGCCAGCTTGAGCTTTGTACCTCGCGGGGCCGCGAGGTGAAATTGGCCTTGTTGGTCTGTATACAACGAAGCGATTTCAACGCCAGAGTTTGCGTCTGTCGCTTGGACCTGTACTCCTTGGAGAGGGCAGCGACCGCCATCGATCGGCATGTCAACTTGACCATCAACTGAGACCGCAGCGAGGTCAACCAAGTAGATCTGAAGTTCTTGCAGGTGACTCATAGAGATGGACACTGGAAGGGACATCACAGACTCGGAAGCTCGGTCCTTGCAAGTCCTGGCGATATCGTTCAAGGAGTTCACCAGACACAGGACAATGTCAGTGTCACTCTTGGAAGCTTCTGTGATGGTGAGGATTTCTTGATTTGACACTGTGTCACTGATGTAGAGTATAGTCCTGACTGTTGCTGAAACTCCGGTCGTGAGGCTTCCATACACAAGCGGATCGCTCGTTGTGTACTTCAGGAGCACGTTTGAGACTTGAGCGCTCCCAGACAAGTCGGTCACGTGAAAGACGACGCTCGTGTGAAACTTGATCCTGTATTCCAGATCAGTTTGAGATATCTCCTTAGACACCGTGCTAGGCTGAGCACCATCCCAAGTTACTGGCTTTTTCTCCTGCTCCCAGACTGGAAGAAGCGAAATCAAAGCCTTTGAA
Organism: Parietichytrium sp. I65-24A; assembly: GCA_012862575.1. NCBI lineage: Eukaryota > Bigyra > Thraustochytrida > Thraustochytriidae > Parietichytrium > Parietichytrium sp. I65-24A. The sequence goes on from BLSF01000002.1 coordinate 20,707, forward strand.
CCGACTGACGTTGCATCCTCGTCGCTCAACGTCGTCAGAGGTACAATTCGCGGGGGGTCGCTGCACTCCAGCCCGAACACCGTTTCAACAGTTGCGCCATTGAGCATGATGTGGTGCCTGGAGAATTGTGGTGAACCAGTGCGGATCACGGCAGAAAGTTCGACATTTCCGTTCTTGAGCTGTTGACGAATGCTCAACTCAGATTTGTAGGTGCTCCAATCAAAATTCACGGGAGATACCAGGGCGTCAGTATATAAAGCGGCGCTCGTTGCTAGCGGGCTGGAGTCACAGACATTGTGCTCACAAAAATTGCCGTTCCGATCAATTGCAGTGCAGCTATCGCACTTTCCTGTACCTCGCCATCCTCTGCAAGTTTTCTCGTTGCAAACCCCAAAGGAGAGTACGCACATGATATCAGAGCACTTGGATGTTTTGCCATATTGAGCCGTATTGTCGCAACAGTTCTCATCCTCCCAAGCGTTTGGATCTGTTGCGCCGACGACGTCGAGCGGGCTTGCTCCAGAGTTTGGTACATTGCCATTACAAACCTCCGCGGTGATTATTTTCATACTTGTATATGTGAGCGTGCTGACAAGTCCCTGTCCCTGAAGATAGCACAAGCCTGTGAATCGCGCAATGTGTTCTCCGGCCAGAAGGTTCATCTTGAGAGGAAGATCCGAGCTTACAAATACTTCCACAGGTGACCCAGAGTCTGTTGTTACTTCTCCACGATGGTAATAAAGGAGAACATTGGCGTTGTAGTTGTTCTTTTGACAATCATAAAAGAGAGAAGTCCTCCCAAAGCGCAATTCACCGGCAACGTCCGTGTGAAATCGAAACTCTACCGTCGCTCCAGAATCATTTCCTGCTTCAAGCTCTTGAATTGTTGCGGCCTCAAGTCCCTGGAAACAAAGGCCCGCTGCTAGTAGGCTAGCAGCGAGTTGGAACCTCATATTCTACCTGCTGCCTGAATGAAGGTTCCCTCCTTTTCGGAGATGCAAACACAATAAAGTGATTCGCCTCTTGTGTTGTAGTGCTGGATCTGTCTGCCTGTCAGTGATCTGTGCTAAGCCTGTCTGAAGGTCAGCGATTGGGGTTTGTCTGGTGCAGCGTTCTTTTCGTCTATTTTTTCACTGTTGTGTTTCCTGAGCAAACATTTCATGCTGGACGGAGTAGAATAGAATTGTGCCTTCCACTCGCTGGCTGACGGCTCATCACCGTGATTTGTGACCAACGAAACACTGCAGTTGAACTGAAATGACACTTACTACAAACGAACCAGACTTCAAAATTTTAAGTCCAACTGGGTCTCGCGAACAGCAACTTTTTAGAGACACGCATGCCTGTCGCCAATTTTCGACAAAGGAGCATCGCCAGTGTGCTAGCAAAGCATGCAAACAATCACAAGCAGCGCGTTTCGCAGATCTTTTTGATCAGACGTGAGCACCGTCAAGCCTCTCTCTGGCTGACGGCTCATCACCGTGAAGTGTGACCAACGAAAAACTGCAGTTGAAATAAAATGACACTTACTACGAACGAAAGCCAAAGTTCAACTTTTTAAGGCCAACTGGATCTCGCGAGCAGCAAAAAGACGCGCATGCCTGTCACAGAAGGAACATCGCCTGTGTGCTAGCGAAGCATGCAAACAATCATAAGAAGCGCGTTTCACGGGTCTTTTTGATCTGACCTGATCGCCGTCAACTGGGTCTCGCGAGCAGCAAAAAGACGCGCATGCCTGTGACAGCAATGATACCCAAAGTAACATCGCCAGTGTGCTAGCAAAGCATGTAAACAATCATAAGAAGCGCGTTTCGCAGATCTTTTCGATCGAAGGCAAGCCACCCTACCTCTACCAATAGGGTTTGTTTCCGCTGCACTTCGTGGCTCCGTAAAGCCGTACATGCGTGCCAGTGCCATAGGTGTGTTACGACGTAGGTAGAAAGCCGTGAGGTGCGCAAGAGTCAATATTCCCTCTTGCAGTTCATTCAACTTGAAAGATTTCTTTCTCGTTATTTCCGCTTGCAGTTCTTGATTATCTGCTGCGCCTTACTGCTGCTAAGAATCAGCACACACCCATGGAACCAAAATCGACGGCGAAGACACTGGTATTAGTACGGGTACAAGGCGCCAATACCGAATTCCAGTCGCCAAAGTGCGTTTTCCCCTTGTAGTTGATAGCAAGCGCTCGCCCAAATGCTTATCCTCGTTGGACTGCTTGATGCTCACATGAAGCAAGATGCTGACTTTGGCTTCCTACAAATACAAACACTACTTTTGATAAGCTATTTTGGTTCATTTTTATGAAATCTGATGAGCAAGAAAGCGGAACGGGGATTTTGCTTGCGTGAAGATTCGTACCGGTACACAGTGACTTTGAAATCACATAGCAGCGCGTTGAGACATGGCTACAGGTGAACGGAGAGAAGGAGGAGAGCGTGTTGTGTTCAATTTCATCTGTCCGCGAACTGATTTCTGGCCACCTTCTGAGCCTCGGCTGTGGCAGCTATGGCCGCAAATGCAATTCTTCTCTCCCCTCAGACACCTTTTCACTCACTCACCCCCAAGCACTCCAACAAGCAATTTTTGCACGCTTTGCCCCACACCCCTCCGGCATCACCTCTGCCTCTCAGGATTCGAGTGGAGCGCAACGAGGTTTCGAAGAGCTAACCCAGGGTTTCCTCTTTTTTCCCACTCCCGCCCTCACGGCGATTTTCCGTTCCGAAAACGGTTCATTTAACTTCTTGCGATTTCATCCTTCAAATTGGCTGTGAAAGAGCATTTGGTTGTATCTCGAAAGGAACTGTCACTCTGTCAACAACGGGACACGAGAAAGTGTCAATTTAGAACCAGTACGAGTGTCCACCGAAGATGCGAAAAGAATACGCAATTGGAGTCAGAAACGTGCGTGGCTTGAAGTTGCAATAATCCCTGGTGAGCATGGGCAATGCTATTGACCCTGAGCGCTCACAATTGGCACGCCGCAGTTAGAAAGCAAGTCGAAGAAACGCAGACCCAGACGCAGACGCGCTCACGGCCAGCCTCACCAAAATCAGAAGCAACCCATTCAGACGTCATTCAGACTTCGGGTTTCAAACTTGCGATGACGAAGACTCAAGCATCATACCGGAGTCTGAAATGTCTCCATTGCCTTGACTCACGACTCTCACGACGTGGAGTGAAAAAATGTGAAAAATATACAAGGCACTTGGCTGAAGAAGCGTGGTAGTATAGATTGGTTATGGTTATGGACCAACAGTAGAACAACACAAGAAAAAATATCTTGTCGAGACAGCCACGCAGTCAGACGGACTCGCGCAGGTCCTTCCTCAAGTCCACACAAAGTCCCCGTGGCGTTGCGGTCTGGAAGCTATCAAGTTGATTGGGACTCGGCTCGACCATGCTCACACTGACACGATGAATGAAGTAGAGCTGGGCAACCTGTCCGTGTCGCCGGAGGAGGACAGCGAGAGGTCGGAGATCCTGCAGTGGGCGCTCGTATCTTGGAGGGACTGGGCACCGTGGACCAGCTGGGGTTTGGCACAGCGGCTCACAAAAGATGGACAGGCGGAAGCAGAGCTGGTCTTTGAGTCACATGTGGAGGACAGCGTGATCCACGAAGCGATGACGGAGAGAATTGTAAGAGTTTGGGAAGCCGAAAAGTCAGCCAAGGGGAATCGGGCATCTTTAAGGCGGGTGGTCGTTAAATGTCTGTGGCTGGATATTTTGGTGGGCACAATCATGTCGATACTCGCTGGCCTTGCTGCTGGCCTCGGCCGTCCGATGCTTCTACACTGGCTCTTGGCAACAGAAATTCCAGATTCGTACTTTATCTGTTTAGTGGTGGCAATCGCGGCGTTTTTGGACGCATGTTTTTTGGCATATACGAAACAAGCTTTCGCGTGTCGCTTTGCTAGAAATTATGTACTTGTTTTGACTGGCTTGATAAACCATCAGTCCATGAAGGTGGACCAACAGGCCGCCAGGGACTCAGAAATGCATGAGGCAGCCTTGATTGGCGCGGATGTGCTCCGCGTCTATGAGGATTTGAGAATGGCAAGTCAGGGCCCTTGGATGCTCGTCGCGGCACTCTGTGGCACTGGCTACGTGATTTATATTTTAGGCGTCCCCGGACTGTTAGGGTCAATCCTTCTCGTCGTATTTGGCATCATCAATGTGTTCCTTGTAAGGGCGATCAGGCGTAGCGAGGGATCTGCGACTTCGAAGCAAGGTGAGCGATTAGGCCTTACGAAAGATTTCGTTGAAAATATATCTTTTGTGAAAATGATGGCATGGGAGTTAGCATTCGCTGTTCCGATCTTGGAGGCTCGCAAAGGTGAGGTGGGCGCTATAGAGTCGATTCGTCGGCTTGGCTTCACCTCGCAAAATCTTGGCCGAACGATGCCACTCTTCGCATCGTGCGCCGCTGTTCTTGCAACGTGGTTCATGGAGAAAGACAGATTCGATCCGAATACAATTCTGGTCATCTTTCTTGCCTTTAGATCCATTCGCGGTGTCCTGGGCTCTCTCCCGCAAGCCATTGCACAGGTCGCGACTGCTGCTGTCGCCCTTCGAAAAGTGGAAACTTTTCTCCTTCTGAAGGACCAAGATTTTGCCGACCACTCTTCCTCTCGCACAGTAGCGTTCAAGGACGCGAATTTGTCGTGGGCTTCATCAGTTGATAGCACCCTCACAAATATTTCAGTTTCAATTCCTCCGCAGCGCCGTCTCATCGCTGTCGTAGGCATGCACGGATCAGGAAAGTCTACTCTTCTGAATGCTGCTCTTGGGCATTTGCAAGTGCGGGGCGGTTCCGCTCTGTGTAACAAGAATCTCCCATTTGCCTCGCAGAAACCTCTTCTGCTGAACACCTCGGTGAAAGAGAATATATTAGTGGGGAGCTCCTTGCAGCCAGATCGCTTTCAAAAGTGCATCTCTGTATGCCAGCTCGAGCAGGATCTCAAACGTCTTCCGCATGGATACGAGACCAGAGTTGGAGAGCGCGGTTCAGCACTGAGCGGTGGGCAAGCAGCACGCGTATGCCTGGCGCGCGCACTTTACCATGGGAGGTCTGGGCTGATTTTACTTGATGATCCACTCGCAACATTAGATAACACCGTTAGTGCGGAGGTGTTCCAAGAAGGCATTTTAGGTTACGTAGGAAGAAGGGACGACAGTTGGGATCACGGCTCCATCCTGATGGCCCTAACTCAGTGGCACTTACTCCCTCACTTTGACGAAATAATCGTATTGCAGGAGGGCAAGATGGTTGCGTCGGGAACGTATGAACAATTGCTCGGAGAGGAAGACTCCGCTCTGGCGGACCTAATCTCCAAATCAAAGGCCGATGCCGGCCAAGATGACGAGGATGCGAAAAGTGAAGCTGGCGACTACGCTCAGGTCATGCCAGGGGAGATTGAAAAGGAAGAGGATCTTGATCATGGCTTAGAGTGGGAAGCTGACAATGAAAGCATGGGACGCTCCTTTTCACTGTCATTAAAGAGTAGTCAATCTTCCGAAGAGCCAGGAGTTCCCGCGAAAAAGTACACGAGCATTCCAAACGAAGTCAGAGCCGTCTCTGCAGCCAAGTTGGCAACCGGTTACTTTGCTCAAATCGGCAAGTGCGCTATTTTTGGGAGTGTTTTTTTGGCATTATGTGCTTACTCGGCACAAGTAGGCGCAGATATGTTTGTTGTGTATTGGGCAACAACCGAGGAGGAGGATCGCGAAATCAAGACGATTCACTTTGTTCCAATACTACTCGGATTAGTCTTCATCGGCGGGGGCTTGGCGGAGACGGTGTCCTTTATTTGTACACGTTCAGCAATGAAGGCGTCACAGGCATTCCATCGAATGGCTCTCTGGTCCATCGCCAGCGCGCCAATGAGCTGGTTTCGTTCAGTCCCCACGGGCCAGATACTTGCCACGTTGAGCAACGACTTGAGCTTGATGGACAGACAGCTCGCTTGGGAATATGAGCAGGCCTATCAGCGCCTCTTTGAAATCTTCACGATGTGTGTCATCATTTTTCTTGCGTCCCCTCCTCTGATTCTGCCGTACATTGCTCTCTTCACTGTGATAGTTGTGCAAGTCTTTGCAATTGATAAGCTCAATCGCCCTCTCAGGGTGCGTGCCAACAAAAGCCTCGAGCCCGTTCTCGCCAGAGCATCCGAAACGGCCCATTTTCGTCCTCTTATCAATGCATTTCAAGCGACCTATTATTTGAGGTCACGGCAACGACGCGCCGCAATCGATTACGTGTCGATTGCGAATGTATCTGTATCCCTGGACTCACTCAATATTTTGGCCAGTGGGGTGTGGTGCTTTTTCTTGACACTCGCGGGTTCCATGCTCATCCTAGCCAACCCGATTCACCTGCACCTTGGCATTTCATTTCAGAGTCTTGCACTGACCTACGTTTTTATCCTGCCAAATTTTGTGCAAATGTTTACATTTCGATTGCCTCAAGGGCTCAGCTGCTTTGGCGCTGTGCAGCGGGTCTCAATGCTATCGAATATACCAGCTGAACAGCATTTGGGTTCAACGGCCGGAACAGAACCACGGACTCGGAACAGCTCTGGGAATTTGTGGCCAGCGACAGGTGCAATCCGTTTCGAAGCCGTTAGCGTACGCTACGGACCAAATATGCGCCCTGCTTTGGATGGTGTCTCTCTCTTTATTAAGCCTGGCGAGAAAGTTGGAATTTGCGGCAGGACGGGAGCAGGTAAGTGCTCGAAAATTTACTGTCATCGTTTCGATCTGTTTGGTTTGCGGCGAAGGCTGAAACGTTTGTGATATTTTGTTAGGAAAATCGACACTCGTGAAGAGTTTGTTTCTAGTGTATCCCCTTAGTTCGGGATGCATCTTTATCGACGGAATGGATATTACAAAGGTCCCGCTTGGAGAACTTCGAAAAGCGGTCTCAATCATTCCGCAGACTCCAATTTTGCTTGGGGGATCGGTCGCAAAGAACATTGATCCATTTGATCAAGGCGACCGAGAGAGCTTGCTTAAAATTGCGAAAAAGGTTGGTCTTGGCATGGACAGGGAATCTTGTGAAGCTATTCTGGACTCACCTGCAAATACTCTGTCAAGTGGGCAATGCCAGCTTTTAGGCATCGCCAGAGTTCTCCTTTTAGATAGCGACAACAAGATCGTGGTACTGGACGAGCCCACTGCCAATCTCGATCCAATCACCGACGCACAAATTCAGCAGCTCATTGGAACAGAGCTTTCTGAGAAAACGGTTCTCACAATTGCGCATCGCCTCGATACTATCATTCACTCTGATACCATTCTAGTTTTAGAAGATGGGCGCATTGCTGCCATGGGCCCCCCGCAAGATCTGTTGCAAGACCCCGAGAACCCTTTTCGAACTCTCCTCGAGAGTGGTGGCGAGTGATTGCGAATGAGCCCGTTCCGTGCCATGGTGATATGGTGATGTGTACTTACTGTTAGTTCATGTTCATTGAAATTATAAATTGCCTTCCGCACTTTGCTCAATCTCGCCAAGCTTCCCTTTACCCGCGCACAGGGAGAAGAAAAAGCCATTTGAAGAGCCGCTGTCGCACTCGCGAACTTGGAAATTGCCCAATTGCATTTGCTTCAGTCACAGTCGCGATCGAACGCAACGCTACCCCTCACATAGGAGCACGGACACCTCCACTGAGCTTCATTTGCATTGACTGTGAGCAACATGGCGACGGATTTGTGATCCCTACATGTATGTAATGTACCGGTATGTAGTTGGTTGACCCAATTTCTGCGAACGAACAACACCTTGAACACCTTGCAGCAGGCACAAAAGCCCTCGCCAAGTGCCACTGTACCAGAACTTACTACCAGTCTCCACATATATCTGCTCTGACAGTGAATTTCGCAGACGTGCAGCTCCGGAGCATTTCGATACCGGATGAAGCCAGCCAGCCACCCTGCCTCAGAGATCCTCAGAGCATCTCAGAGCATCTCAGAGCCGAGCTAGCCGAGCTGTCCTTTTCTTGTGTCTCCCATGCTACATGCTCTCCCATCGTGCTATCCATTTCCTGTGTCCTCTATTACATCGCTTACACATCGATTACACTTCCCTTAGGCTTGTGTCTCTCTGTCTCTTCTACCACCTCCTATCCGGGGCTACGAGGTTTGGTGGAGCGCAGGTCATTAGGGAATTGACAGTAAATCGTTTCGATCATTGCCTTTTCGAATGCACTGTGACATCTGTGACATCCATCACATCCATCTGTCCTATCGATTGTGAAGAATGCGAATGCGAATGATAACGAGAATGAGCATAGACGATCGACCACCACAGATGAAGGAAGGTGATGCAAGGAGTGCGATGGATCGAACGTGACCACAGTGACCGCAGTGCTTGCTATACATAGCTCTGGAGTATGAGCGCAAATGTGTCTTGAAATCGATGATGAGACCACTCTAAATTCTCATTCTAGCCTAGTTTTGATACTCAGCTCTCCTCCTACGATCCTCGTTATCCTGGTGCGCCGAAGCTACGATTTGTTATCGCTTTTGGGATATGATATGATGGGTGTCACGCGTGTCACAGGACCAACTAACTCGTGGGGGCATGTAAACATTACATAAGTTACATGTACACAGTGCAGCAGACAGAGCCAAGAAGGAAGAAAGGGAGTCAAAGGCTGGCAAAGGAACTTTGGACGAAGCGCACGGCCGGAGATTGTGTGAGGGTTGTTCGGGCGAGCTGACGGATAGACGAGCCGAGTTTGTGTAAAAGATGTCCTTTCAATTTGTGAGCGCCACGCCAGAGTCCATCGAGGTGGACTCCGAGAACGTCAAGTACTCGGACGCGGAGATCTTGGCAGAGTACAGCTACGGGTCAACCAAAGTGGTGCGCAACGAGGATGGCAAGCTCAAGGCCACCCCAAGTGTGAGAAAGGTGTCGTTTAAGACCGAGCGCAAGGTGCCAAAGACTGGAATGTTGCTTGTGGGGTGGGGTGGAAACAATGGATCTACCGTGACCGCAGGTATCCTTGCAAACAAGCTGGGCCTCGAGTGGAGGACAAAGGAAGGCGTGCAGAAGGCCAACTACTTTGGCAGTGTGGTCTTGGCTTCTTCTGTCAGACTTGGTATGGACGAGAACGGCAATGAGATCTTCGTGCCTTTCAACTCGCTCGTGCCAATGGTAAACCCGAATGACCTCGTCATTGGTGGATGGGATATCTCGTCCATGAACCTTGGTGATGCCATGCGCCGGTCAAAGGTTCTTGATGTGCAACTCCAGGACCAGCTTTACGAAAAAATGAAGACCATGGTGCCAATGCCAAGTATCTACGACCCAGACTTCATCGCTGCGAACCAGGCGGACCGTGCCGACAACGTGCTCAAGGGCAGCAAGAAGGAGAACCTCGAGACCTTAAAGAAGAACATCGCAGACTTCAAGGCCGAGAACGGACTCGACAAGGTCATTGTTCTCTGGACAGCAAACACCGAGCGCTTTAGCGAAATTCAAGAGGGCGTTAACGACACTGCTGACAACTTGTTGGCTTCGATCGACGAGGACGAGGAGGAGATCTCCCCTTCGACCATGTTTGCGATTGCTTCTATTCAGAGCGGTTGCGCATTCATCAATGGATCGCCTCAGAACTGCTTTGTTCCTGGTGTTATTGAACTTGCTGAGCGCCTCAACGTTTACATTGGCGGAGACGACTTCAAGAGCGGACAGACAAAGATGAAGAGTGTTTTGGTAGACTTTTTCGTCAGTGCCGGAATCAAGCCAGTGTCCATCGTGAGCTACAACCATCTCGGTAACAACGACGGCAAGAACCTCAGTGCGCCAAAGCAGTTCCGCAGCAAGGAAATCTCCAAGAGCAACGTCGTCGACGACATGGTTGCGTCGAACGGCATTCTCTTTGAAGAGGGCGAGCATCCTGACCACTGTGTCGTCATCAAGTATGTCCCTTACGTTGGCGACTCCAAGCGCGCAATGGACGAGTACACCAACGAAATCTTTTTGGGAGGCAAGAACACCATCGTTATGCACAACACCTGTGAGGACTCGTTGTTGGCAACCCCACTGATCATTGACCTCGTGATTCTCACCGAAGTCTTTCAGCGCATCACCTTCAAAACCGAGGATGGCGCTGACTACGAAGGGTTCCACTCTGTACTCTCCTTGCTGAGCTTTTTGCTCAAGGCTCCTCTCGTGCCACCAGGCACCCCAGTGGTCAATGCTCTATTTTCTCAGCGCGAGGCAATTGTGAACTTTCTGCGAGCGTGCGTCGGTCTTCCTGCGGAAAATCACATGCATTTTGATCACCGTACCAAGCACCATTAAATCATCTGTCGCCAAAAAGAAAATCATGGCGGCTGCGTTAGTCCTTGGATTTTCAATGCTGTGATCTCGCCTTCACGACATTTCATTCAAAAAAATATAGAATTCTACTCGATACAATGAAGCAAATAAACGTGTTATGACTCCGCTATCTCTGTTTCGTCTCGTCTCTTTCTACTAGCTAGTAGAGAGAGAGAGAGGCGCAAGCCTGGAAGACGTGTTTATACTTTCTCTTGCAGATCGAGGATTGGACCCGGGAAAAAGAGGAATCGAAGGGAAAGGAGAAAACTCTCTTGCAAGATAATAGGTACGAGGGACAAAGCAGCTAAAACAATTTTGGAACTTCCTGTGCAGCCTTCTTCGCCTTCTGTTTCTGGCGCTTCAGCTGGGACTTTGACAGCTGCGGAGGTGGAGCCGCTCCAGGTGGAAGGTACTTTGGACCGCCAATCGTGGCTCTACCACCAGGTTTGGCTGCAGCTGATGCCCCTGACTTGGCAGGTCCGCCCTCTCTCTCAGCACGCATCATTGCCGCAAGCGATCCGGTGGAACCCGGTGGCCTGTAAGCTTGCTTCTTTGCTGCCGGCTTTGGGGGCACAACAGCGTCCTTGCTTGCAGCTCCTTCGGCTGCCCCAGGGGCGGGGATGGTTGGGCGTACCTTAAGCGGAGATTCGGGGCGATCCGGATAGCAGCCCAGTGCTGCTGGGCGCCAGATCGCTTTAGAGCATTCGCGCACGCTCACGGTGTAGAGCTCGGTACCATTGAAGGTATAAAAAGTCACTCCATTGTCCACTCTCATACGTGGGAATAGAGTCGCAGTCATAAAGAAGCGCCCACATGGAGACCACTCCTGTGTTACCGCGCAATTCGCACGAGTAGACCCCACCTTCTTTTTCTCTGTAAGGTCCCAGAAATCCATGTCCCCAAGAAGATTTCCAAACCCTCCCAGGCACACGTATCGGCCATACGGGGAGAATCGAATTGTGTTTCTGTGTGCCACTCCAAAATCAAAGATCTTGTCTCCCTTGGTGTTGTACATGAGCGAAGAGGCAGGACTCTTGCCTGAAATTGCAATAAAACTCTGGCCGTCGGGAGCCCACTCAAAATCGTGAAAGCTTCCGTCACCTTCAGGAAGAATCTTGGAATCATACTGCCCGCTGGAATGCAACAAATAGAGTGCCGACTCTCCGTAGTATGATTGCCCAGTGGAATCTACGTCGGTGTCTGTCTTACAAAGCACAGCGTTGCCTTTTGGGGACCATTTGAATTTGGCCTCTTGAGCTTTGAAGAACGTCTTGCCGCTGATAGCAGTGTTCAGCCCACCTGGGAAGGTATACATCCCGATCTTTGCTGGGCCCCCTTTCTTCTCAGGTTTGAAGCAAGCAATTTTCACCGAGTTCTCCTCAGAAAGCTCGCCGGCATTTTTCGTGAGAGAGAATTGCGTTACTCCCTCGTACCGAAGCTGTACGTGAAACAACTTGTATCAGCATCGTGCCAAAAATTCCTGACAAAGAACATCGCGAGTATGTTTAGTTAGACTTACCGAGTCGGCCCGCACGCTAAAATCGTTGTTCGCGTACACGTGAATGGTATTTGTCACCATGTGAGCTGCTACAAGCTCATCCGGGGTCCACTGCACAGTCGGCCATGTGGTCCCCAGTAGATTTTTCTCGATAGCGCGCCAAACGATTTCTCCATCAGACACCCTCCAGACGATCAAGTTGCCGTCCGTCCCAGCAAACTTCTCCCAAGTCAGCACAAAGCTGCCAAGCGGAGACAGCGCCAATTTCTGAATCCCAGGCCGCTCGACCTTCCTAATGACCTCTCCAGAGTCGCTGTTGTAGAGCACAAATCCGTCCGCCCGCAGCAAAGCCACCACCGATCCATCGTTCGAGCAGAATTCCACATCTTTGACAGCTTCAATCTTGCTCGGCTTGAATTTGCTGTCCTCATTGTCCTTCTCAACCAGCTCACCACTCTTCTTCACTGGCCCAAGCTTGAACTCCGCGCCTTCGCGACCCAGCACCACATATTGGATGCGCTTCTCTTCGCTCATCTTTCACGCTATTCAACCCGCGGACCAACGACTTTCCTTCTGCTTCTTCCCGTTGTGCACCGCAAATCTATGCGATGTCAGACCCCGCGCACCTAACTAACCGCGTTACTGAAGCGATACTGACTGTGAGTACCGCGCACAGTTGTTTCTGCCTTTTCTGCGGTGTTTGGATGTGTTTGGGCCACACAGAGGTTTGCGGTTAGCCGAAAGTATAGCGTAGGATAGCACCGCCATATGTTGTGATATGATGGGATGATATTTGTATAATGTGGTATCTAGAGGTTGTATCTACGGTTCTGTATCCTTGCAGCAGTGCTCTTTCGAGATCCCTTCCATCAACATTCATCCATCAACATTCACCCTGGACCGCTAGCGCTTGAATGGCTCGGTAAAGAACACATGGATACGCTTAGCGGGTCGTGATCGGCAGATTCGTCTTGGCGAACGCTTACGCTGTGCAGAGGGCCAGCTTTAAAAAAAAGTTCGGCACAGTTGTTTAGGATCTAACTATCTCCAGACTACTAGCTCGCTACTAGAGAGGGTTCGTACACACAGTCATCGGCTACTTTGCTACTAGCGACTAGCTATAACAGTAAGGAACTGTCAATTTTGTTGAATTTTGGATGTGCAACTTGATGAACGTGTGCACTGTACCGGTACAGAGAGAGTAGAAGAGATCCTCGTCGAGGACACTTTGTTCGAAACATTTCGATGGCTGCGAGGCGCGAGGATGGTATTCGGTCGTGTCTGTCCCCAGAGGTGTACTCTGGGCCAGTCCCCCAAGACTACGTCCGGAGTCTCGCACACAAAGGCTGTCATAAAAAAGGGCGAGTGATCAAGTATGAGATTGTGAGAAGCAGGTCGAAGACACTGGGGATGAAGAGAAAGTGTCTTCTCTGCTTGGACGGAAGCCAGGGTGGGCTCATTCATGCGAAACTGGACGGGTATGGCGCGATTGCTCCTCCTTCCATGCTAATCCCGCTGTGCCAGATTAGCTCCGTGAGTAGGTGCGGCGTGAGTGAGATTCAAGTTCACGCTTGGGTGTATAGATTTGGAGAAGGTTCGCGAGCACTACGAGAAAAGCAGCATGTCTTCAGTTTCTATGCCTCTTCCCGCGCCGGCGCTGATGACTGGGTTCGCACGTTGGAACGTGCATTAAAAGAAGCCACTGTTCAAGAAACGAAGAGTGAGCCAGCTTCCCCAGATTTCAAAGGCTTCCTAACAAGGTCTCCTGCGGAACATGAGGTATCATTTGGTGAAGAAGCGAACAATATGCGAGCTCAAGCGTCAAAAGCACCTCCCAAGCCAAAAAAGCCAGACTATTTTCGCCCTGAGAACTATAGACCAGACAGCCCGCAATATTTTGCAAGAAGCTCATCACAGCAAGCCGCGCCGCCTCCGCCTGCTCGCTCATCAAGCAAGCCTGGCTTTCAGCCTTCACAAAACACTCGGGGCGGAAAGCATCGAGCACCTCCGGCGCCGCCAACTCGTCACTCGAGTGTTTCTGCTCGAACGAAGACCGAACTCACCGCAACACACGTGATATCTCCACCAGTACCAGTCCGAAAGGAAAGCTTGCGCGTCGCCGACCTAACAACCTTTGGACAGCGCTCAGAGTGCCCTGGAAATATTGCCCCGTCTCCCCCTCCTCGTCCTGCGTCAAAGCATTTACGGTCTTGCGTAGCTTCACAGTCTAACGGTGAGCCGCCATTACCACCTCGGCCAGAGAGCCTTGCGAAGATGAGCGCAGATCCAACTACACTCCCGCTCCCGCCTCGGCCAAAGCGGCGTTAGATAGATCCATTGCTTTGCATAATCTCGCGCATGATTGCAGATATGTACAATAAACGCATACCACCTTTTCCTCTCAGACTCCACCTCCTTCCATCCAACGCAGCTGTCAGCCATCACACCACTACATACAGCAAGCCAGTGCTGAGCCATTAACGCCGGAAACAACTTGATGATGCTGCGCCTTTCAAAAGACTGTCGCGCACTCACGAAGAGGCCGCTCACATTCTTGACCAATCCCCCATCGATCCTAAAACCATCCCAGATCACCTCCTTCTCATCTTCTCTCCGTCGCCCCGGAACCCAGTCGCCTCCCCCGTCTAACCTAAACACTAGCAGTCCCGTCCCAAAAGAACCCGGAACCGGCGGAAAAGTCCGTTGTAGCGCTCTCTTCGGCCACACCCTACCGCTCGACCCTATGTGCACTAGATGGCACGCCCACCCACTTTGCACTTGAATCGTCGGCCTCCATTCCTCCCAAACTCTCTCTCCGCTTCTCCTCTCTCTCTCTCTGTCTCTGTCTCTGTCTCTGTCTCTCTCTCTCTTGTGCGCGCGTCTCTCAATTTCTCGGTCTCTCTCACTCTTGCTTTCCCTCAGTCAGTCTGTGCGTGTGTGCGTGTGTGCGCAGTCGTCGTAAGGCTGCTCAAGTTTGCACGCTTCCGGACGCATCTGGAGCACCTGGAGCACCTGGAGAAAGGGGAGGCAGGAGTTCAGTTTTGAAAGAGAAGGAGAAGGAGAAGGGGAAGAGGGACGGGAACAGTGAGAGCCCGCGGGTGAAAGGGCGGCCAAGTGCGAAGGTGAGAGAGTGAGAGAGTGAGAGAGTGGGAAAGTGTGCCGCTGGATGGGTTGTTGCGCTGCTGCACGAGCAAGTGAGAGTGAGTGGAAGCGGTAGTCTCTGCGGAGTTCGGGGGCCGTGGCTGTGGCTGTTGTTTCGTGTTGTTGTGTGGGTGGGTGGGAAGGAATCTGAAGAGGGAAGGTGAAAGCTGCATTTGCAGAGGAGTTGAGAAAGCCTGTATCTTGGAGAGGTGAGAGCAGGGAAGAGATGCCGGTGAGGGTGGCGAATAGCCCGCACCATGGGTCGGCAGTCGTGGCATTCACATCCGGGCTCGGGTTCAAGTTTTGCGAGGAGCAGGTGCTGCCTTACGATGGCGAGTTCGACGAGTCATTCCTGGCGAGGCTTGAACCGGAGCAGAGCACAAGCAGCCGAAGGGGTCGGCGGCCGGAAAGGCTCGAGTCCCCTCGCGGACACGCGTCTTTCATGGAGGACTGCGGGGGAAGCCCATCCTCGATTCGCACGACGAGAGAGACATTTCCAGTAATCGAGCCGGAGCTAAATATTTTTAGCAGGAGCGCAAGTCTGAACCCATCTGCATTGCAACTGGTGGTCGATCTCCTCGGGGAAGATGATGAGGTGACCTATAGCTCGAACGTCAATACCTTTGCCACAAACGCTAACACTTATCACCACCACCACCTCTACACTACGGCCATGCATAGCAGCGAAAACAGTACACTCAGCAGCGATATTCATGAATTCAACAACTTGGGACCAGATTTCGCGACAGATCTTCGCCGTCAAGGTGTGCACGAGATTGGTGAACACCTTCAAGACCTTCCCGGTCGAGCGTCTGTAGCCCAGGAAATTGAGAGCGAGATTTATTTATATTCGAGCCAAAACGGGCCGTTTGTGCCAACGTACCGCGCTGCGATAGCTACTGTGTGTGACATCGTTCGATTCAGGTACAACAGCACTTCCATAGGTGGGGGGATCTATTCACAGGTATCTCCACGTGGAGACCTATAAGGTGGGCAAGAAGGTCTGTCCTGAGACAATCTCCCGCAAAGTCATATCGCAATTTTGGAAGTGGGAGTAATTGCAGGACAGAATCGTGCCAAAGAGAGCTGTGACAGATGCGCAAATGATGGGAATTGCCATGTCCGCGAGAGAGATAAATGAAAATGGAAATGAATAAAATTAATTGCTACTACTTTAATTATGTCGTTTATAGATGTTACACGCGGGAAGGATTTCGAGAACTCTACTTGAGGCCAAAATAATTTAGTTCTCGACGATGATAAAATTGCAGAAATTGGTCGGTCAAATGCAGGCGGAACCGCGTGGCAACCCAAGGGGCCCAAAAGTGAAAGGGGACGTTCTGCTCGCACAAAGCAGCATACATACGTCTTGTCTCAAAGCGAGATATCCCAAGCGAGACTAAATCCGGGATTTCATTGGGCTGCCTCAATCTATGGCGGAGGTACTCCGATACCACGAGGGCATGAAAGTGTGAGTAGGGCAAGTCTTCCGGAGACACAAATGTGTCCGAAGGAACTTGAGTCAGTGGAGAATAGTGCCATGCACGCTCCACCCTATAGGCGATTGGGCTTTGAAACTTGTCGACTAGCCAATCAGGGTTCATTTCTCCGTGCAACGTCTTACCGCAGCCACCAAATACCACAATATCTCCCTCTGCCAAAAACGTCTTTCGCACTCGCATACAATTCACTATGATTCCAGCGTTACGTCCGTCTTCTAGTTCCGCAACGCTCCAACAACCAACGTGCGCTGAGTACTCCAGAGCAGCATGCTTTCGCCTCAGTGGGATGCCCATGTCAGCCAAGCGTACACGCAGCACACCAGCCTTACGCTCTATCGAGCTGCTGGCCAACTTTGCAGACGCAGTTGCTCCGATTTCCACCCTTTGAAAGAGTGTGGGATTTAGCTCAATTAAATCTGGAAGCTCGAGCAGATTGTGAGTTTTGCTGCGCTCCGAGTATTCTCCCTGCAGCACCAACCTCCATTCACAGTCCAAGGAATTTTTCAGTGGAGTAGTTAGCTCTCTTGCAGTTGTGCTCACCGAATCTTCTGCCAACAGCGCTTGGCGATTTACCAGCCCTTTGGGCGAGGCTAAACCTAAGGATGCAGAAGTTGGAGTTATCCGAGGCCCAAAAGGATTTGCGCACTGAAATATTTTCCCGATGCCCAAGTAGGTGTGACGCTTTGGAATAGCCTGCACAAGCTCGCCTGGGACGACTTTTGGCCGATGATGTCGTGGCTTCTTCAGTAATTCCCAAGCTTCTTTGCTAGCGTCATACGCCCAGGTTCCCGTTTTCGTCTCTATGTGGGTGCAGGCAAATAGTGACAGTGCTTCCATGTGCGAAACGGGTGCGCTCTCCAGTCCGTACTGGTGCTGGACGATTGAGAGGATATTTAAAGACGCACCGACAAGATCTCGAAGCGTCTTCATTGTTGGATCAACTGATGGGAACGTCTCCGTTTCGAGCCCGAGTTTGTCTATCTCGTACGCCAACACGTCCCTCCGTAGTTCAACAGCTCGAAACAAGTAATCCTCTGCCTTGGCAACGCGGGCCCCCAAGAGATGTCTGACACTGCTTTGTACACTTTTTTCGTTATAAATGACCATGACTTCCTCCCCGTAGGAGTCAGTCTTGCGCCTCTGATGGTTTGTGGAATTGTCGAAGAGTTTGTCTGTGCCTTCCAAAGGCTTCATTTGCATCCTCACTACGTTTCCAAGATTATGTGAAGTTTTCGCGAGATCGAGCACCGCCTGCCGATACGGTGAACCACGCTTCAACGAGACCTTGCCTCGCTGATGCAAGATAGCCATTTTTTCTTCCCTCAAATTGTACGCCTTGGAGAGAAAATGCTCTGCATCTTCGAGATCACCAACTATCCGACAATGCCGAGCTAGCTTGTCGTACTCGCCTTCCAGGGCCTTTTGCACTGCTTCATGCTCAGCGCTACGGCTCTCCAACCGCCTCAGCTTATCCTCTAGCGCCAGCACACGATCACAACTCTCGTCGTACCCGACCTGAGCCCTCACCACCTTATCATCCTCCGCAGGACCTGAAGTGTCGCGTTTCCCTTGCTTCCCTCTCTTCGCCCGACCGCTACTTCCCATATCCGCATATCCGTCGACACCCTTTGGCCGTCTTCGCTTTGCTCAACCGGCACCAACGCAGATCCCCTGCTGGTCGCCACGCCCACTTTTTCGCCCGTGGGTCGGGGCCCGAAAACCGAAAACCGAAAACCGAAAATCGAACCGCGGGCTACGCACCACAGCGTGGATCGCGAACCGTAGCACTCCAACTGGAACCGCAACTCGTAAACCTTCTAATCCGTGAAAAGAGTGAATCGCGAAACGTCACCTGCGGACTGCAAGACGGCGTACCGACGGGCCCGAAGCTCTCTGTTTCTAAGTTTCTGAGTTTCTCCGTTTCTCTGTTTCTCCGTTTCTCCGTTTCTCTGTCTTTTTGGCTCTTTGGCTCTTTGGCGCTGCGGCAGAGTGGCCGTGCTTGTGCGTTGTTGCGCCGTGAGAACATGGTGAGAACTGTGAGAACACGGACGTCGATGAGTGTGTATTTTTCTTTCATTACAATCGTCGTCGATGGACTAGCTCGTTTCGTAGTCCGCTGCTAGAAGTTGATTCGTCAACCGCAGTCGAAAGTGACGGAGTACCACTAGCTGGTAGCTGCTGGCTAGCCGAGAGAGTAGTAGGTTTGTGAGGGGCGAGGAGAATCTGACTGTAAAAATAGCACACAAATTGCCTTCTGTGTGAGAGAGCAGTGCAAAGCAGTCACAAAAGTAATCGAGTGTGGTACTGAGTACTGGGCACAAGTACCGAGCAAAGTGCGCGGCACTAACGTCCGAGTTAAGCGTCGTATAATTGATTTTCCAGCGCACACCGCACCATTACCAGCAACTCGGTTTCATTACTGTGTAGACTATCCGAAGAGCTAGTCGTCAGAGATGGACTTA
This sequence comes from Parietichytrium sp. I65-24A, assembly GCA_012862575.1. Lineage (NCBI taxonomy): Eukaryota > Bigyra > Thraustochytrida > Thraustochytriidae > Parietichytrium > Parietichytrium sp. I65-24A. The sequence continues at coordinate 39,634 of BLSF01000002.1, forward strand.
GCGCCCACCCCACCACTTATTGCAGGAATTACCCAGCGTGGGAATTACTACTGTTATTACCTGATACTCAGTAGTTAGTGTTCGCCTTGGAAGAAAGAATCAATCGATGATCAGCTTATTCGATTCATCGATCGACATGTGGTGCGAAGTTTTGGGAGCGTTTGGAGTCGGAAATGGCAGTATGGCAGGGCCGAAGCTCGAACGCGTTGCGCAGATCGCAGCGGCGAAGCTTCTTTTTTTTTGTTGAAGTTCATGTCTAGAAATGAAGAGGGGCTGTGGCCTGAACTCATGCGAGTCTTTCTTGATCTCGATTGATGGGAGCGAGGCAAATTTGTTGGAAGTTGAATAAAGCAGAACGTTGTGACATTATGGTTAACCCGTTTTTTAATAAATGCGCAAGGAGACGCTTGCCCTCGCGCTCTCCCCGGCACGCATCGCACGTATCAAAACACGCGAAGTTATTTCTTCTTTGTTTGTACCTCGGAATCTCGCATCAGGAACGATATGGCTCGCTGAACAGTCTTTTCGGAGAGCGGCGGAAGAAGTGTGTGGCTTTTAAAGTTGTCAATCATTAGGAGCGCTGGGACCGTGGGAAGCTTGAATTCTACTGCGAGGGCCTCGCACTCCGAAACATCAGCCATCAGAAATTTAAGGGTTGGGTTCTCTCCTGCAATCCGATCGAGGTCGTCCTCAAACTTCCCGTCGTGAATCCAGCCTCCAGCAAAATAGATAAGGATCTTTGGGTTCAGTGCTTTGACGGTGTCAAGTTCCACCACGCTGGTCACCCGATAGACGTTTTTTGTGAGCTTTTCGATACAGGATCTCGCAGCGAGCAAGAACTTCTCGCCCTCAAGCCCTTGAACTGAATCCACAAGGTTCTTGCTTCTGTAAAACTTGATCAACGGGATGTCTTCCTCCTTGACGCCAAGCTGCTCTGCTAGTTTAGGTGTTTGTTCCAGGTCAATATAGGCTACTCGGAGCTTGCCATAGGCACTGAAAAGGTTGTCGAGCGCTCCGGTGACTTGGTTGCATGGTTGAGAATCTGGCTTGAAGAAGTAGGCGGCGACGGCATCGGAAGCCGCGAGCCGCTCGTCGAATTCCCGCTTGGAGCGAACCTTTTGAGCCATCAGTTGGTGCCACAACAGCGGCCTCTGAAACCGGTGCTGGCTTGCACACGGCTGCGATTTCCTCCCCACCGTGTCGTCCACAATTTGGCCGTTATTCTACTGTTTCTACTTTCTCATAGCATATACTCTTAGCAATCATGCAGTGACTTGGGGGTTCTCGTCCAGAATGTTCTTCTTGACATTGAGCAAATTTTTCCAGAGGTTATTACCAGGTTTTGCCAGTTCCTTCAGCCGGCCCTCGCTTGACTGTGCATACTCCACGGCTTCCTCGAAGCGTGACATTTGTCGCAGAGTGTCAGCAATGTTGATCTCTACTGCAGCAGCTTCCAGTGAGTCCAGGCCTACGTTCTCCTCAATTATATCACGATAAAGCTTGAACATGCTGAGAGCACCTTCTAGGTCCAGCTCCTTCAGCAGAACCAGCGCGATGTCATTTCTAGTTACCCCAACCGACGGATGAAGGAGAGGGTAAATCTCTAACTTTAGCTCGAGAGCGTGCTCAAGAGATTCCAATGCTTCGTCATTGCGGTTCAGATTCATGAGCACATAGCCCCGTGAGTGATACGCGCGCGCAATGCCATCCTTCTTGCCACCTACTTCGTCGGGCACAGCTTTCCAATTACTCAGGCAGTCATCGTACTGCTGGAGTGCTTCTTCGTACCGCATCTGTCGCTCGAAAAGAATTCCCAAATCGCTTGCAGCTCTGGTCAAATTGACGGCAAGCATGTCTGGGGCCGAGTACTTTTCGTAATACTCCCGGGCAAGAAGAAGCGCTTTTTCTGCAGCTGCGTACTCCTCTTGCTGCGAGAGGTTCCACGACTTCTCATACAAAGCATCGGCTGTCCCGACAGTGTCTGCCCACCCGAGCTTGTCGAGGACCTGGATGACTTCGTCCGTCCACTGCACTGCAAGGGCGAATTGACCCCTGACAGAGATGAGCTTTGCAGCATGGATCAAGAGAAGTCGATACACTGCCCAATCGTGGAACACGAATTCGGGCGCATCCGCAAGCTCTCTCCGCTTGCTCTCGATGGATTGCTTTATGGTCTTGACGAGCCAGTGAAACAGCCGGTCCTTGGCAATGGCATTCACTGCAACCCATCCACCATCTAACGACTCCACTGCATCCTGAATCATTTTTAGGTCGCTTTTGTCAAAGCACGTCGCTGTCCTGGCGTCCAGGTTGATGATTGAGTTTTGAACCAAGTTGGGATCGCGTAAGATGGTATCGAGCAGTTGGCCGTTCCCCGGAGTGAACAAGAGCTCAAGATTGATGTCGTACTTGACTGCCCCGTACAGTTCCCAGATGCACCACGCGCGACTCAGTGGATACGCCTCAGACCAAGAGCCTAGGAACAATAACATTTTGTCGAATTTCTTGAGCGCTTGGTGCAAACCTAGGGTCAGCAAGTTATTGACCTGCCTGCGCACCTCAGCAGAGTCCACGCCGTGCCCTTTTAAAAGAGGCTGATTGGCGCAAAATAGATCCAGCCAAACGAATGCTTCCCCGGCCAATTCGGCATAGTGAGTCTCCAGCGAAGCTACTAGATCCGAAAAGTTTTGTTTTCGCGCTTGGCTTACAAATGCGCCTTGGTACGTCTCACCAACTTGCTCTTTCTTCAAAAGATCAAGGTACACACACCCCTCTTCCTTGGTTGCCGGCCAGACAACGTATTCTGACACATCTTCTGTCGTCCAGTCCTGCCTCTGCTTGTCAGTCACTTGTTCGAGTCTCAACGTGAACTCCTTCTGGCCATACGGGTCGTACGCGACCACATTTTCCTCTGTGCGCTTTACGATCTTGAGAGTCTGACCGGGCCATGCGCCATCTGGGAGGTCCTCGCACTCTTGGGATATCGTCACGAGCTCCACGTCCTTGGCCGCGTTGCCTTCCCGAACCGCCTCTGCCAATTCAACCAGCACATCCACTCGAATGCCTTTGAACACAACCACGGGCTTGCTGAGGCTTTCCACCTTCAAGCTCTGGCCATCCGAGCCTGCCATTTGCTCTTTCTCTTCGATTGTCTTGCTCTTCCGCTCCTTTTCAGCGACAGGAGCCAACCGCCCACTCTCATCTTGCTTGGCAATCTTCTCCTCTACCTTCTTCGCCTGCTTCTTGCGCGTCAACGACGTCAGCCTTCGCACGCTCGCACGAATGCTGTTCATCTCCCCTCTGCGCTGCTCCTTCTCGTACACTCTCTATTATTTCAAGTTTGCCTCAACAAACTTTTCATCTTCGTCTTCGCCACCTTCCAAGAATTGACAGACAGTGTAGACAGTGTATCAAATCTCGCCAGCACCTCTTAAGCAGATATGCTAGAGCAAACATAGTGTCCGTGTGCACCAATGTGTACTCTAGTTAGCCTACTAGAGCTGGGGTTGCTACCATGCATTAGTGGATCCTGGTGACAGCTAAGCTTATTGGCTAAGTCCCTCGTGAGATCTCCTGAGACTTCTGAGGCCAGGAAAGACGCTGGCCAAACTGGCTAAACTCGATTCTACGTCTACTGATCTTACTTACCATCCAATTGTACTACGAGTTTGTAACGAAAGATCAACTGAAACTAGCCGTGATCTTAACAACAAATCATACTGCGAGAGTTCTCGATGAAAGATTAAGGGATTCTGTAATCCCACCCTTGTTTACAAGAGGACCTACACATCAATTCATTCCTACATTCCACCTATGGCACCACTACCAGCGTGCTCCATGCTCGCGGTATCCGGGATGGTAGACAATCACAGTAGCAAACACAGAGAACAAAAAGGAACTCTAGCGCGAACTTCGCTCCGAGCGAACAGTTCGGTGGGGGAAGCGCGAGGAATCAGGCGGGAGAGAACGGAGAGAACTGTGAGGAATCCTGATGTGAAGAATGAATGTGAGTGAAGGAGAAAGAGGATTAGACGTTGGACGAGTTGGACGCGTTGGGCGCAAAGGAAGAATTTCGCAAGCAGACAAGGTCGGCGGCAGCGTGGATATCTTCGAAGAAGGAGAGGAAGAAGAAGAAGAAGAAGAGTGAGAGTGAGAGTGCGAGTAAGAGGAGGAAGAAGATAAGATGGTGGAGGTGTCTGATGCGGCATTGCCGCGGCTGAAGAAGGGCGAGGTGGACCTCGGAACGTCGATCATGGCGGTGCAGTTCGAGGGCGGAGTGGTGGTTGGCGCAGACAGTAGAACATCCACGGGGACGTACATTGCGAACAGGGTGTCCGACAAGCTCACCGGGGTGCATGACAGGATCTATTGCTGCAGGAGTGGGTCGGCAGCGGATACTCAGGCGATCTCGGATATTGTCAAGATCCAGCTCGCCTCACATGCCGCAGAACTTGGACGCCAGCCTTGCGTTAAGACTGCTGCAAACTTGTTTCAACGCTTCTGCTACGAATACAAGGATAGGCTCATGGCTGGTATCATCTGCGCAGGATATGATGAGCTTGAAGGCGGATCTGTGTACTCTATTCCTCTGGGAGGCGCTTGCATCAAGCAGCCGTACGCAATTGGTGGCAGTGGCTCGACCTACATTTATGGATTTTGCGATGCTTACTATCGCCCAAACATGACTCGCGAAGAGTGCCGCACCTTCGTTAAGAAGGCCCTCGCACATGCCATGGCCCGCGATGGCTCCTCTGGAGGTGTGATTCGCACCTGCGTCATCGACAAGGATGGCGTGGACCGTGACTTTACTCCTGGCAACGAGCTTCCATTCTCCCTATAAACGAGAAGGGCCGCCTTTAGCAGATTGGTCAGCGTGACCCGTCCGTTACCACTTGTCACCATGTCCTTAGTACCCGCCACACACACTTTGTTTGCTCGTTCATCCCTGGAAACTTGGCTATCTCGCTCATCGAAGAGGTCTAGGGTCCTCCTCTCTCTTTTCCTTTCTCTTTATAGGCAAAATGTTGAAAGATAGAGGAAGGACCGACCGCGGACTTTGAGGAGAGAGCGCTCGTCAACATATCGGCGAGACCCGTCCACTATGGCCTGCAACAAATTTATCCCCCCCCCCAACCCAACCCAACCCAAAAAATAAGATTTTCCCAACATAGTCCCGAGAATGTTCACGTCCCTTTTTTGCACGATTGAGTGGCGCCCCACGGATCCACGTATTTGTCTTTTGCATTCTGACGAGTGAAATAGCGAGTCTTGAGCAAGAGTATAATATTACAAAAAAAATCAATGTTTTGGTTCAGGAGAAGGTGGTTGGAGTATTTCCATTAGGAAAGAAAGGCGTCCAAAGACATTACATTGGTCACGCCCTCGCTTGTCTTATCCAGTTTCTTCTTCTTGTTCTTTGCCTTCACGGCTGCAAGAGCAGACTTCATCTTCTTCATCTTGGATTTTCGTTTTGGATCAGACTTGGCTGTATTTTTGCTCTTGCTGTCATTCTCGTCCTTCACCTTCAAAGGCGGCAGCTCTGACAAGTCGAATCGGGGTATTCCGCCCGCTCCTTCGGAGTACTCTGACAAATCATACAATTGGAGATTCTCACGTTCCTCAAAGCTGAGGTCACCGCGATAGTACAGGAGACGGGCAATAGCTTGCTGAGCATATGGTCCAAAGTCAGCAGCAATTTCCTCAAAGTGGTTCTGAGGGTGTGGATCCTCGAGAACATCAGCAATGTCTCGAATAACAGCCAGTCGAGAAGACAGGTCGGAGCGATCTCTGATTTTGCCGTATCGAAGCACATCCAAAAACTGGGCAAAACATTCTTCAAAGATGGATGCATCCTGACGAAGTCTGGTGACAAAGCCTGCTTTCCGCTGCAATGGCTCGGTATGTTGCAAGAACTTGGCTACGTAAAGCTGCACGAGCTCTGTGAATGCGAGGGCGACCATGCGTCCGAAGAGAAGCTCCGAACCTAACCAGATACGAAGCCCTTGCTCAGGGTCGTTGAAGTAGTCCAGGAAGGTTGCCCGAAGTGTGGCTGCGCAAGGGCTCGAGCCAGACTCCCAGCCTTCCGAGAACAAGGCTGTTGTCACCCCATTTTTGCTTAGGTCATTGAACATCTCGACCACAATCCGCTTCTGGCCAGTTTCGAGGCCGCGCAAAAATCCAGCAGCCACCTTCTCCAAAGCATCTTGCACCCCGGCATAGAAGACTTCGTCCGTTCCGACCGCCCGCTTCATTTCGGAGCTTAAAACGCTGTCACAAAGATCGTATGTGCGCTCGCAGTCATTCATGAACGCACAGCACCACTCGATAGAAACTTCCGCCTCTGGACTTGTCATCTGTTCTATTTGGCTCTCCTGGTAAAGCTTGAGGATCTCCAGCACACCTTTTAACAAAAAAGATGCCATTTGATGGCCACGAATGCCGTGAGAAGCAACGACACCAATCTCTTGCGTGAGCGCGTTCAAGAAGTCCTCCGGAATGGAGGTTCGTAAAAAGCCCTCGAGGGCTGCTTCTGGAGTGTTATTTCGTTTCAAAATAGCCTCCAGGTATTTTTTCATGCGCGGCAAGGCATCTGCAATGTAATCTGCCATCATTTGATCGCAGTTGCGCTTGAATTCCCTGGTTCTGGAAGCAGCCGCTACTTTGTTGTCTTCCTCGAAGTTTCTGTGAATCGTCGAGCTGTAAGTTGCCAAGCGAGCCGAGACGCGCTTTCCCGATGCAGTCTTCGAATTGTCATCGAGAGCTGAAGATCCGTCTCCAGCACCCATCGCTGGCCCAGTGCTCGCGAAAGACGTACTCAACGACTCCACAAACTGGACGTAGTAGTCCAGCCACCCAATGAGCAAAAGCTTGTCGCCTGGAGTTGCAAATGTTCCATTCCACACGGGCCGCAAGAGCTGTAGCAATCGACGCTCCAAAGCCCAACGATACAACCCAAACAGATTGTAAGACTCCGGGAAGCACTTGGCGACATCCTCTGCGACAACGCGGAGGTCGTCAATCAGTCCACTTGCGATTTTGACAAACGGTGGAATCTTGGACGGAGGAGGCTTTCGATCAACATCGAATTCATCATCTTCCTCGTCGTCGTCATCATCATCATCGTCGTCGCTATCCGCTGACTGGCCCTGCATCGTGCGCTGCAATTTCTTCTCTTCACGGCGCCGCTCCCTCTCGGCGACTCTAGGATTCACGTCTGGTTTCAAAGAGTCAATTTGTAAGATTCCTCGGATACGAGCTTCTATTGCGGTTTCCAGCACGGACAGAGCCTGCTTTCGATACTTGCTCGGCGGCAATAGCATTTCCGCCTTCTCGATTTGCTCACCCTGAGCAACCCGTCGAGCTCTTTCGCGTTCGTCCTGCCGGTCCAGGCGCTCGACGAGCTCTACTGCGATTACCAGCGAGCCAGCTTCGTCATACTGAGCGAGCTCGAAGAATTTCTTCAAGCGATGATCGATATAAGTCCAAATCTTGTCTCCCAGCTCCTCGACCTTCTTGAAATGATCCCCAAGAACCAGCAAAATTCTGCTCTGCACTTCAGCACTCTGGCTCCAGGATGGCATGAGGTTGGCCGTGTCAATTTCTTCCCAGTTTGCCAGCCGCTCTTTTAGATCCTCTTCTTTTCGCCCCGCTTCAGTTACTGCATCAGAGAGCTCTGCCAAAATCCGTGTCCGCCAACCATCAAGCTGGATCCACTCCATGAAAACTGGCTTGAGGTTTCTCGCATCTTCATCGAGGCTAGCGCGTAGCTCCATCACCCGTTTTGGAACTGCATCGTATATTTCCAGCTGTTGCAAGATCTCGCTGATGTTCACTCGAGCATTCCTCATCTTGGTAATGTGGTCGAAATCACGCACCGCCACCATGCACTCGGTGCACCTGTCATTGATGCCCACAAATTTCATCTGCACTTGTCTCATCTCATCTTTGGCCATTCGCAACAAGAGACTCGCGTTCTGCATTTCGTCGAGTTGCGCCTGAATCCCGGCCTCCAATTGCGTCTCCGAAGCGATCAGCTTCCGTTGGTACTCTGCTCGGACCTTGGAGAGCCCATCTAGCTGAGCCGGCTCTGCAAAGAGCTGCTGCACCTCCGTCATCGCCATCAATTCTGCCAGAGACCGCAGCGACTGCCTCTCTGGCTCGTCGATCGACATCATGGAGTTCATGGTAGCGCTCTTTGCAAATTTGCCTTTGCCTTCGCCAGCGCACTGTCTTACTCTTCGCCCTCTTTGCAGTAGTAGTAGTTCTCAAACGCGTCTTGCAGCAAGTCAGACTCGGAAAGATCCGAGCTTGTGGAAGACCGACCGCCGAAGGTCTCGCGCCTCGGCTGGCACAGAAGGGCAATGTTTCCGCACAGCCCGAACGTTGTGAAGAACGCAAACAATGCGATTACAACCAGGTCCCCCATTCAGCTCGCTACGCACAGCTCCTTTGGCCTCTAAGATCCACTCCTCTCTTGGTCCACAAACCAACAGACGGGTCTGACGTCTGAACTTGCGTACCTGCGCGTTCGCAACGTGCTCCCAGTGGTCCCCTAGAGCGCCTCAGTGAATGCCGCAAAGCTACCCTAAAATCAAACCAACAGTTTCTTCTTCCCAGTTGTTTTCCTTCCAGCAATTCCCACTCACTCTGAACTCCCTGTCCGCTTTGAGATCTCAACTTTTGTAGGTTTGAACTTTCCGCAGTATCGTCAAACCGATCTAACTTGTTCTGAAGACTCCAAAACGTAGAATTCGCGGGAGCTTCGCTGGACTGGGGGCGGGAACGTTCCAGGAAAAGCGGCTCGCCCTTTTTGCTCTTCTACTTTTGGCGATGCACGAAAGGTCGTCGCACTGGCTCGCGCGTACACTGTGGCACCGTTTGTCCCAAACGGAGCTGCTCTAGTAGGGAGCTGGGACTTGGATAGTGTCAGCTTCAGGTTCGGGAGAGAGGTTCGTTTGTGTTCGTGATCGTTCTTTGTGTTCTCTCGGTGTTTTCGTAAAATCGTAACATTGCTGCTATCGTCCCGTGATGTCACTGATGTCACGTGCATGCCGAGAACTTGCTCATGAAGATTACTTATGAAGTGTTATAACTTATGAGTCGCCTGGCCAGGGCAACCAGGATTGACTCGGCACGCGTTTAGAACAACGCTTTTCGCACATTTCGCACGAACTACATCCTACACGTTACTCAGTACTCGAGTACTAGCTACTAGAGCACCAGAAAAAGGTAAACCAACCTAACCTACCCACTACCTACCCATGGTAAACCCACTTGTAACCAATGTACACGCGACAGCATCGGTCTCTACAGTCTCTACTGGAACTACTAACTTGAATTGCACAAACTCCACTGCATAAGACCTTCTAATTAGCCATGGATAGCCAAGCCAGTAGGGATAGAGGTTCTTGTGTGGTAGAAACAAAGGTGGGAGGACGTGGATTGCATTTTGCATAGAGAAAAAAATAGAAAACAGCAGAGAGCGTGGGGCGTACAACAGCAACAACAGAGGTACCGGTAGCGGTCTTGTTAACCTGAAGCGTAGAAAAGAAAAAGTGTTTGGAATTTGGGTGTGTGCCAGTGGGGCTGGCTGGCTCTTGTCTCGTGTATTTTTGTCTCTTGGTTCTTGTGTGAGCTATCTTCTTCTCAGTCAATGTTCTGAATTGTGAATTGTGAATAATGTGCGACGAGCACGCGGTGCGTTAAAGGGCGATCCTCGTAGTACATTCGCGAGTCCATTGCAAGCAAAGGAAACGGAGAAGCCTCGGGAGTACCAGTGTCGAGCGAGGAGAAGAGCGAGCAAGTCTATTGGACGCCACTGGACGCCACTGGACGCCATGCGCAGTGGCGCAGCTGTTGGGGACCAGTGAGCGACGGAGCTGGTCACTTGAAGTTTGAAGGAGATGCGAGTCGTGGCGGCCACCGTGCTTGTCTGCGCGGCGCTGGCTGCGGCACTTGCGGTGGGACGAGCAGGCGACAGTGAGGATGGGGACGCGGGGCTGGTGGCCGAGGGCGACGTTGGGGTGGGTGCAGGCTGGGGGGCGGTGTTGCTGGTGATCTATGTGCAGTGGGGTCTTGCGGTACAGACGACATGGGGCGTCACGAGGCTGATTTATGTGGCGTTGCTGAGGGCTGAGGCACTGGAGAGCAGTTGGAGCGATACTTTGCTGAGATTGAGCGATGAGTCGCCAACGTTTCTGATTGCGTTTTTTGGCCTTGTGCGAGGGTCTTGTGTTGGCATGTAAGTTTCACGCCTTCGATTTGCGCTGACTTTGTATGCTTGATCGTCTGGTGGTCGCTAATTTGATAGTTTGGAGCAGAGCATTGATCTTCTCTCGCCAGGCAATACTTTCAGCAACATTACCCGGGTTAGTGCACTCTGAGGACCGCCGAAACAATGGCATAACTCAGATGGACGGCTTCTCTTTGATAAGAGATGCGTTGTATCTTGTTTTTGGGATCGCATTGTTTGCGATTCTTCTTTTTGGAGAGAGCGGCAGTGGGGGCGAGGTGTTTTGGTACGAAGCGTTTGCTCTTGTAGCTCTTTTCGTGCCATACTTTTTCATGGTTGCTTTTCAATCAGATTGCACGTCCGTCTTCTCGAGTGTATGCGGAAAGCGTTCCACTTCTTCTGTCCAAAACAGCGTTGCCGCTCAAACCGGGGCAACCTCAGAAACTGGAGAGAGGCAAACTGGTACACCTCCTCAGCAAAACAATCCTGAAGTCTCTGGATCGACTTTATCAAATAGTGGTAGGCCAAGCGCAAAATCACGTGCTTCAGCTCGGCTGAGCAGGTTGAGACTAGGGCAATTTCTACGTGGTACGGAAGAGAAACCGTATTGGGAAACTTTCAAGGATTTTGCGCTGGAGTTTTCGGACGAAGAGGACGAGGAGGACGAGGAGGATGAAGGAGAAGACGACGAGGAGGAAGGCAAAATCGATCTCGAAACCGGCGATGAAGAGTCTGAGGGAGAACCATCCAGAGCAAAGGTATTAAACAAAACGGAAAGTTTTGCAATTGGGCAACAGAGAGCTGGCAATGCTCATCAAGAGGGCGACAGGCGTTCTCCTCGAAAAGCGAGAATTGAGTTGCGGCCGTCAATGCTCCCGAGCTCGTGGACGTCTACATCAAACAGTCTCCTTCGCAAGCTCTGGAATGGTTTGGTGTTCTTGGCGGCTCTCCCAATAATAATCGTTCGATGCTCAAAGTTTATTGCGACCGAAGGGAAGATCGTAAGCTCTCCAAACGGAGTCATATTTTCTCTTTTAATGTCACTGGAGCTACTTTTCAATTGCTCGGTCGTGGGTATTTTATGCTACTTATCAGTTGAGCTGATCGAGGTGGTCTCTGCAGCATTTCAACTATCTACGGTGGTCCTTGGGGGGACTCTGTTGGGGTACATTTGGAGCGTGCCTGTGATGGCTTTTTCGGTCAACGTGGCCAGAGGCGGATTTGGTTCTCTTGCTTTGTCTGATCATCTCTCAACATCGGTGTTGGATCTCTTTTGTGTATCATCTGGGGCGATTCTGTTTCTCTCTTTGGTCGATTCGTCTCCAGCTGAATTGAATTTCGGGTCGTGGCCAGCGATCATTGTCCTGGGCTGGTCAGCTTGCAACGCTATCTGCTTTGTGCTCGGCATGCTGCTAGCCTCATGGAAATTGACCACACCCTCGAGCTATTTTGGACTCCTCATGATCATAGTTCTCCAAGGTTCGCTGTTTGTTCGTGTTTGAACTTGAGGAAGAATCTTGTAGCGTGTCGTCTATGCTTTTACCCGGAAACTCGAAGAAGTATGAGACAGAAGCCCTCCTTTTGACGGGCATGGAGACGTTGCAATACGGCTGGTAGAATTTTTTAGTCATGATGAGGTCGCACATTCGCCCGTGGCGCAGTCAATAACTGCCACAGCACCGGACCATCTATTTTACTATGGATTGATTACTTGTAGGCGAAGGACGGGCTTCACCAGGATGGGTTTTTCGGTCCGTTCTGCTGTGTGTCCGCTTGGTGCGACAGGCTTGTTCGAGGTGGCCTACTTTACTGCAGTATGAGCAAGTAGCTTCTCGGTGCATGCCTTTTGGACACAATGCGCACTTTTATTCCATTTCTTCTCATCAGAATTTGCAGTGTGATTTTCATGTGTATTTGCTCTGTGAGCTTTCTCTGTTCTTCGCGAAGTATTGTGCTTTCGTTTTTTGGTGTGGTTTTGCACGTTTGAGAACTTGGTAGCGCTCTCTGTACTTTCACGAGGATCGGTGAGCTCCAGAGTGTTTACGTAGTTCGTAATCTTTGCGGCGAAAGCGAGCACGTGTCACATCTCTTATTACTCGTCACGCAGGGGCTATTGAGACTCTTTCAAGAAATATCCTTTTTTTACTTATCAACAAGATCTACGTTGCGCCCAAAGACACCCGGAGAAACCTCTGGGTGTGTTTTCAAATAGTGCAACAGCACACCGGAAATCGAGGAAGGGGGCACGTCGTAATCGGCCACAACACTACGGCCAAATGAAAAAGAAGAGCACCCGTCCCCGCCTGCGGCCATGAATTCCGTGATACAGAGCTTGTACAAGGCTTCAGGGTCGACAGGCTTGTCTTTGATGCTAAAGCTGATGATTCTCTTGAGCGCTGGACGCTTCGAATCGTAGACAACTTTCACGTGCGAGGAAAAGTGCGGGAAGAGACCACCAGGCTCTGGGAGCATGCGCAGCTCCTGCTCTACCGCCTCCAAAAGGTACTTTCCGAGAATCTCGATGCACACTGCAACGCGAGGAAATGGGAGCTCCTCCAAGATTTGAAGCTTTGTTAACTGAGTGCCTGGCGCATAGAGTTTGTCTCCCCGAATGAACCCTCCATTAATGATCGCAAGATCTGGGCTCACGCCATGATCGTCAAAGTAATGGAAGAGGGCGTCTGCAATCAGATTTCCAGAGGACGCTTCTTTTCGGCGGACCATAGTCGTCCGCGTGTCGAGCTCAGTCAATAGTGTACAAACAATGTCGTGAGCGCCCTCTAGGGTAGCTTCCACCTCAGCTTGCTTTTGCTTCCTGTAACGATCTACAATCGCCATTATCTTGGGATCATCGACAACGCCGGCAGTGTTGATCATAGACCACGAGGAACTGATCTTCTTGGAGTCCATGTCAATGGAGACGTCTACGGTGCCCACCCAGTAGGCATTCTGACCGCATTTGAAGAGGAGCTTGTCATTGATCATTTGCGCGAGCGGATCGTGATCATGCCCTCCGATAACGAAATCGATCTCCGGGAACTGGCGGATGAGCGCGCGATCTTCAACCACTGAAAGGTGGGTAAGGGCTACCACGAAATCGACATTCTGCGCCGCAAGGTCAGCAAGACAACTTCGAGTGGAGTCCACCACACTTTTAAACTCGACGCCTTCGCCAGGATGCGACATGTTTGGGGTTGCTTGTGTGCAGACTCCAAAAATGCCAATGCGCACGCCAGAATCGGTCTGCAGCACTTTCCAGCCTTGAACACCATCTAATAAGCCGTTCGTGTCCGTCCTGACCACATTTGCTGCCAACCAGAGCGGGGTCGTCGATTTCGGGACGAGGTCCTGAAGTCTGCGCCAGCCAAAGTCAAATTCGTGGTTGCCAATTACAAGGGCGTCCACGTCCATTTCGTTTATTACGTCGATTGCGACCATGCCTTTGAAGTACTCCACCAGACTGCTTCCTCCAAGAAAATCTCCGGCGAGCAAAAATACAGTATCTACACCATCCTTTTTACACTTTTCCCGAATTTCATTGACCACCGTGGCGGCCGCCGCGAACCCTCCACTGCCCACATCCCCACTCGTAAACGTATACACATCATTCAAGCAAATCAGCTTGACCAGCTTCTTCCCGCTGCACCTTGCATCCTTCTCCCCACTCTCCGCTGTCATTTCACCGTAGAGATCTCACAGCCTGCAACCTCCTGCCGGATCCTTGCCTCTCCCAGCTCTCGAAATAACTTTAAACGGTGACTGCTTCTCCTGCTGTTTTGCAGTATTGCTGAGTTGCTGAGTTGCTGTATTGCTCTGCTCTCAGCGCGTTCCAACTTGCCTCATCATCGAGAGAATCAAGAGTGCAATGTGTTGCAAACCAACAAACGAGAGCATCGCAAAACACGCCTCCTTAGCTACTCTATTCCCTAGGCTTTCCCCCCCACAGTCTATCTAGCTAGCGAGTTATCTTTAGCACATGGCTACTGTGGCTACTGGAAGATGCCATAATCCGCTCTACAACTTGAATAGCTCCAATTTAGAGTAAACCCGATAGGATTAAGGAGCTGCTAATAAAGTCCGTAAAAAGCCTGAAGGTAATCAACAGAGTGGTTAGAGGTGAAGCGCGTTCCAGCAACAAGGTCGTGTGCGTTCAAGTCGGCAATGTCGGCCAATATCGGCCATTCGTGGAAAAAGTGCCGAGTTAATCTGGTTCTTGAAGTGTAAAAAAATCACTGCGGCGAGAAGCTGGTTCTGTAGGTACCAAGAGGCATTAATGTGGACGTGAATGTGTTGCAAATATATGAGGTTTTGACTTCCGGTTCCATGGCATATTGATATTCTGCGTGAGCTCCTCCCACATGTCCGTTTCACGAACCACAATAATAACCCTCGCTACTGGTCGGGAACTGGGAGCTGTGCGCTCGTAACCGGGGATGCCTTTGAGACAAACAGACTGCGCCAAACCTTCACCAGTTGGAAACCATTTTCGACGGTCTTCCTGAACTGGAGCCGAAGCCGTCCAAGTGCCCCGGTAGATTGCCACTGGGCTGCTCGAAAAAGTGTAATCGTTAATACACCTCTCGCTTTGGTTTATCTCTCAAATTACGATCCGCGAGAACCCATGGTCCATACTTGCGCAGACTTCTTCGCACTCTTCGCCTCTACATCACATAAAGCATATGGCGTGTTCCGAATTAGACCCTGAAGAAACCATCATTGAACCCATCAATTTTGATATTCAAAATAGTCCACCTTTGCGAGCAACTTGGTCATGAAAGTTGGGAAGCAGGTCAGTTCCAAGTTCAGACTTGACCTGCTCGAAAGGAATAAACTCGAGTTTTGATTCATGAATTATGAATTATGACGTATAACATGGCCAATGAAACTAGAATTTAGAATTGAGAATTTTCTCCTGTATCTTTGTTCCCAACTGTTTCTCTACTTGTCAATTGAATTTTCAATTTATTGAGTTGATTGATTTCAATTTTGAAAGAATCAAATTAAATGCGGCGCGAGCCTCTGAGTACTGCGAGAACCTCGACACTCAGCCTTCCCAAAATTTCCCAAATATCATTCACATCCACATAACTCTTAAGGTTATGCCTGTCCATCTTGTAGCGCTTCATATGTGTAGTAACAGCGAGTCCGGAAACTGTAAGAGTCATCTATCACCTCCATAGTCTT
This sequence comes from Parietichytrium sp. I65-24A, assembly GCA_012862575.1. Lineage (NCBI taxonomy): Eukaryota > Bigyra > Thraustochytrida > Thraustochytriidae > Parietichytrium > Parietichytrium sp. I65-24A. The sequence goes on from BLSF01000002.1 coordinate 55,049, forward strand.
TCGCTAGGAGAGTCCACGTTCGCAATTCAGTCCAACTGAGTCCTACCATTTCCGCTGACCACGCCATAGCCCACATTACCAAGTGCGGACACACAACGAACGAGCCACGCGATGGGTTCCTAGTATTTGTCTACTGTTTGCTGTAAGGAGTCTGCTGTCGCATGTAGTTGCGCGGACACGCGAGGACACAAGACACAGGAAAGAGTACGTACGTACGTACGCAGAATTCTGCGGTGCGCAACGCCAGGCAGTTTGTGCGCGAGAGACGCTTGTCTGTCCGTGGTAAAGGCGCGCAAAAGGTGCTGGATGTGTAAGGAAGAGACGGTGCGGAAATAGGCGCGACGACGCAGGCGGCGCAAAATACGAGGAGCGAAGAGTGTTGCCGGAGAAGCGAAAAGGGAAAGTCACAATGCCGCCGTATCAGCAGCCGCAACAGACGGAGTCGGAGTCGTGGGGCGTGCACCGCCCTAGCCAGAGTCCGAATATGCTGACGCAGTCACAGGTGAACATGATGATTTTGGCGGTGTTTGGTTCATCCTTCGTGCTCAATTCAGTGACCAGCAACTCGGCGGCAGGAGCGTCCAGTCAATTGCTCAAGCTGGAAAATTTGGTGGTGGTCGTTGTGCTCACGATGATGGCGGTGGTGTGGATAGTGTTGATAATTAAAATTCGCGAGTGCTTTGTGTGGCCGGAGGAGCTGACGTTTCGCAGGGACGGTCGCGTGATTTTGGAGCTCGGCTGTGGCGAGCGGGTCTTGGATGTCCGTAAAGGTGTCATTTTGTACAAGAAGAGGGCGAATTGGTGCAACACCAATCTTGGAGTGTGGTGCAATGCGCTAACGGACAAGTCTAGAGACGAAGCATTCGTTCTTGTGCCGGCGGTGGGTCCAAAGTTCTGGACAGGTTTTGCGTTCCAGCCAGAAGACCCAGGTGCATTTTTGCATGACTGCAGGCACGCAGGCGTGGTTATTGCTGACGAGAGTGAGACCAACGTCGCAATGGTCGACGCTTCAGATATTGAGAGAGAGGACAGTTTGGAACGTGGCTTGCTCAGTGAGATTCCGAGGTTAGAGCCTATGTTGCGCCGCGCCCTGCCTCTTGCAAGTGAAGAGAGCTCTTGTGTGAGCAGTGACGACGATGACGACGAGGAGGAAAGTCCGAACAGTGATCCTCAGCAGTCGGAGCGGGAGCTTGAGCAGCAGCTGAAGAACAGCAACATCATTGAGGTCTAAAAGATGCGCCCTCCAGAAAGTGGAATATCTGGCACGACTGGAGCTGGTCCCCAACTCTGCCGTGTGAGAACTCAAGCTTTGTAAACAAGAACAAGTAAAAGTAAAAATATTGTACAGTTCGATAGTCGTACCTGCCTTCATGCGGAACGTAGTCATGCTGCTGCCGAGCAATCAACACCACGTCACAGTCTTCCAAAACTATCCCGGTATTGACATTGATTACTAAATTCTCAACTTTGATATCGTGATTTTCTACCCATGATGGAGAATCCAGAAGAAGCCAGTTTATTCCAAGCTTTGGACTGCGCTGCAATGGGAAGCGGGAGAAGCGCAGACTCGAAGTCAAGAAATTGATCAGTTCGAAAGAAAGGTCAATTAATTTGTTAAGCTGGGTGCTATTCGACTCTGAAGACTATACTAGTAGCTAGTAGCACCTTTGGACGGATGAGCTCGCGCAATCAACCCTGCTTTGACTCGCAGGATCTCACACGAGTGCGACAGAAACCCCGGGGCACTCAGGCAAAGGAGGGACAATCTTGGTACAGTATTTGCAAGGCTTGTCAGCAAACCACCAAGGGTGAAGGCAAAACAACTTGATGTCCTTCGCCCTTCGCGTTCGAAGCTTTCTCGACCAGTTCACATCCCGTCTTACACCAGTACACCAGATAAGTTTTAGTTCGATACGACGTTCTCTACCTCGTCATGGTGAGCATCTGTGAGCACTTGAACCTACGCTCGTTAAGCTCGAGCCAGAAAGCACACCAACCCCTGATAACATCTAGCGGACGCTATGGGGCCGTCGCACACCCTGCGAGGGTTCGTGGTTGACTAATTGCTATTCACTGTTCAACTCTCAATCAAGACAGTCAACATCTCCAAGTGATTGGCACACTGTGAAACAAAACAACATGAGTTCCCAGCTCACCGTGATTGCCTCGTTGCCGAGAATGCGAAAGGGATGCGAAAAGCCAGGTCCTGGGGAGTGCCGTCATGTGGTCCTTGAGTCCTTGGTCGTCGATTTTGAACCTGACGTGCGCCAACACGTCGAGGATGACTGCATGATGATGGATAGGTTATGATGAAACTGACGCTGGCCAAGACTCGCCTAGGTCGTGCTCACCCCTGTAACGCTTGCGTTGTACATAAAACCAGCCCTCGGAGAATCAGAATTCAGATGAATCATTCAGAAGGATCGAAACGCTTGAGAGTTTTCCATGTTCAACCCGTTCAGCCGGGTCACCGCGCAACCGTGGTGGGTTTTCACCCATAAAGCTCACTGAAAACTTAGTCCAGGTACGAATAGAGCGAATAGAGAAGCCAGAAAGTGCCAGCCACTCCATCGTAATCTCTGCAAAAGCCAAAAGGGAGGGAAAAGCCACTGTTAAATTCACTAGCGATTTTACGAGTCACGCAATTGAGCCAACAGAGCCAGCACTAAGTTAGTCCCCCAGATGTGCTTGGTTGTCAGACCCAGAATCCTACATACTGTAATTCGTTTACCAGCAGCAGCACTGACTGAGATGAGAGTAAGTGAGTGAGTGAGTGTACCTACCTACCTTGGAGCTCATGACATCACCGTGCTGTGGATAGACTAGTCGAGCATTGGTTGGCAAATATGCATACATACATACTCCTTGGATGGGCTCTTTTCGCAAATCGTCAAACCTTTCTTCCTCTCATTTCTTTGCACTCCATTTCATTCGTTTCTTACAAGTCACACATCTTCTGTAATGCGCCCCTTGAGTCCCTTGAGTAACAAGTGTGACGCTGCTGGTAACTTGTCTCACACAAATTACAGAGACTCGTGGCAGACTGTGGGCTCTCTCCTACGACAGTTAGTGACTGTGAGTACGAGCTGCAGGAGCTTGAGGAGCACACTCCACACACAGCGCAACCAGACCTCTGGGACCAGAGGCTGTACTCGCAGTCAGTACCTTGGGGCGGCAAGCGGACGGACGGTGGTCGAGCGTCGGGAGATAGAGCAGCTGGGCTCGGCGCTGGCTGGTGCGCTCGGACCGATTTCTGAACACTTGTAAAGGGGACGAAGCGAGGACTTGCGTGGCTTGGCAGGGCGTTGAGGCTCCAACATGTCGCGCATATCGCTTTCGCTGACGCGGCAGTCGTCGCAAAAGACGATGTCACCAGAAGAAAAGCAGCTGGAAAGTCTTGTGAGTGAACTAATGCACGATGCCATAGTACTCGGGATCGGGGGCACCTCCTACGGGCTCAAATGGAGGTACGGAAGCGCTGATGACCCGCGGTATTTAACCGGAGGCTGGCTGTTTCAGGGAAGTAAGGATTTGGTGGCTCGCAAAAGGTCGAAAGGCAAACTCTGTTTCTTCATTTTGGACGACCAGGATAAGCTCCTCAGACAGTGCAAAGATGAGAGCGGTACCTACACGTACAAGACCATATCATATTCGAAGGTCCGTGATGTGCGGGCCTGCAGGTCACCGCAGGGAGTGGTGTACATCCGCATCTATGCCATCCAGGCCAGCGATTGGACAATGATGCCCATTCAAGATAGTAACATAGAAATTGTGGTTCGATGGGTCGCTGCGTTGCGCGATCGCGTTGGCCTGCTTCACCCGCAAATGAGGAGGGAAAGGGACGCTTCACTTAAAATTGCATTGTGGGCACAAAGCCTCGTAAGGATGCGTAAGGCCATGGCGAAAGCCGAACGGCGAAAAGAGAGACGACATGGCTTGCTAAACAAAATAAACGGATACTGGTATGGGTACGAAGACACGGATTCTGAGAGGGAGGATAATGATGTGGAAGAGGACGCAGACGCGGTGAAAACTGGAGACAGCTTTCTCGTCACCTTTGTGAATGCCGTCGTTGCCGACATGTACGATAACACATTCGGGACAGTAGACCCGGGGCCGGTGCAACCAACAGGCGTCACAAAAGTTCGGCGAGCAAGCTTGTTCAAGCGCCACTCTCTCTTCAAGCCGAAAGGAATGTTTTCGTTTTCGAGAAAGCCAAGCATACTAGAGGTTGAGCGAAACGAAAGCTTTGTTCAGGACAGCTTTACACATGCCCCACTACAACACTTCGAGATTGAGGACGAGGTGTGGGAGAATGAAAGGTGGCAGTTGAAAACTGGGTGGAGTGCAAAGTCCCTGCTGCCCACTGACAGACCAGCGTATACTGACCGCATTGGTCGACTAGGATGGGATTCGTTGGACGAGTTCCCTACACCCGAGGGCTGGGAGATCACCCATGACTGGCAGGTCGACTTGAGCGGACAGGTGTCTGGCATGTGCGGCAAGGATGGATACACTTATGCGCTCGACTTTCCACCTCTCGACAGCGACCTTGCCAAAGGTTCTCCACGAATTAACCGCGGGCTGCGGTCAATGGTGCGACACAGGCGTTTCTTTCGGCGCAGAGTCCCAGAACGAAAGCCACGGATAGAGAGCTTTGTAATTTGGCACGGTTGGCTGGGCTGGAAATCGCATGGAACCGGCCGGTGGCACAGCAGATATTTCGCTCTCACGAGAGGGCTCAGGCTCCACGGCCGTGTCACCGGGGTGGCTCTCTCGTTTTTCCGGTCAGAGTTCACTGAGCACCTCGAGATAATAGCAAGCAATGATTTGCAAGCTTGGAACGCTCTCAGCTCCAAACAGCTCAAGACTTTCAATTTGGACGGAGCGCTGATCCTAGAGCCAACGGCCAAACCCAATAAAGGGCCAAGGAACTACTGCTTCGAGGTCCGGGTGGCTTCTAAACAACACCCGGCACTGCTCCTTAACGCGGAAGGCGCGTTGGGAAAGGAGAACTGGGTTGCAGCAATTAACCACGCGGTGAAAGATCAGGTGAATAGATTTACTCTGACCAAAAGCCTGGAGCTGGGCAAAACGGGTCCTTTCGCGGACATTCCGCAGTACGAGAACGCCATTCTGGACCGCCTTTTGCCCGTGCCTGTTGACCTGGCTTACGATTTGCTCTTCTTCGACAAAGAGTTCGAGTCCACCTTTACAACGGCGTGCAATTTCACTGTCAAGGATTATGAACCGTGGACCAACGGGAAAATGAAAGGCTCTCGACGCAAAATCGTTTACCTCGACAAAAAGCGGTCACATTTCATCTTCAAACAGAAGATCATCCGCTACGAGCGCAAGGAGGGCTATCAAGTGGACATGACTATACAAAGTCCCCAAGCAGCCTGGGGCAATATTTATCAGGACGAGATCCGAGTCATTCTGTCTGACTGGAAGAATAAATTTGCGCGGTTGTGCATCACGCACCGTGTCCACTTGCGTTCCGAAGACGAAAACGTCAGGACGTTTGTGGAGTCCAATGCCAGAAGCGTTATCTTGGAACTCTTCACCGAGAGATGGCTTCCGCTCGTTACCAAAACGCTCAAGGCCAAGCGCGCGAAAGAAGAAGAGCGCACGTTTCAGCTCACTCTTTCCTCTCCCACGGGCATTGCTTACCGCGTTAACAGATCCGAGCAGCAGCTCCGCGCAGACGGCTATTTGTACTGATTCTGATTCTTATCCTGATCCTGAGCACACTCCAGAGCATGCGACGGGAGGTAATTTACAGTTAAAATAACAACTCAAAGAAACCGAACAAGAATTAGGCACTGGGTTCTTATTTCAGCCCCATTCCTCCGAGTCGCTCGCCCCTCAGACGAATCCAATGTGATTCAGACTCCTTTCACTCCTGCTCATTCTCATCAACCTCATGCTGTGACTATCACGGTTAGAGCCATCACTGTGTGTCTACTCTGTCCCCATTCTGAATTTCTGAATTCTGAAAACGAGCGACTCTATTAGTCAATAACAATAACAACACAGTACAAACTGTGACTGATGACGCAAATACGCAAATCGCCGAATTGTTTTACTTGCTTCAGTAGGGAGCCGTAGAGAAGCGGAGGACTTGACTGAACTCCGAGTGAACGAATTGACACACTCGCGAGACGCTGCACACAATCGCACAATCGCACAATCGCACAGTCGAACAGTCGAACAGTTGCACAGTTGCACAATCACACGCAACACTCGCGAGTTGCAGGTTGCCAACTGCTGGTCGCCGACTGAGAGAGCTCAAGTAGGAGGTCCTTCTCTGCGTCAGCAGCCGGACCGAGGAGCCAAAGGAAGAAGCGGACTTTAGGTTAGGTGAAAGTGAAAGAGCCCGACTCTCAGACTCTCAGACTCTCTGTGGTGGGTCGGGCCTTGAAAGCTTGCGGCAGCGAGGCTAGGCAGATGCAAGTAAGCCCGGTGGCAGGTTTTGCTCGCGAGTAGGCTGGTGAGGAGGAGCACGCTGCCTGCGCCATGAGAAAGCCAGCAGTGGTGCTCGCGCACGGCCTGGTGCACCCACTCGGGGCCGCCACGGACGTGTTCTTAAAACGGACCTACTTCAGGGTGGTGCCCATGTTCCTGCGCAGGAAAGGCTTCCGCGTGCTGGAGCCCAAGGTGTCAAACATGGGTCACGTGCGAGACAGGGCGGGTCAGCTCAAAGAGAGTATCGAGGGTTGGGATGAACGAGAGCCTGGCGAAAAGGTGTTTTTGATCTCGCACAGTATGGGAGGGCTAGACGCGAGGCACATGATTTCCAATCTAGGCGGAGACGACTTGGTGGAGACTCTGGTAACTATCGGTACGCCGCACATGGGCTGTTGCGTGGCTGACTTCATCTTGAATGAGGTGCCTCTCATGCCGGACGTTGCTGAGATCCTCGACCGCTGGGGAGTATCTGCGCAGGCAATCAGCTGCCTTATGCAGCGAAGTGCTAGCACCTTCAACGAGAGCTGTCCTGATTCGAGCAGGGTCCGATATTTTTCGGTGTCGGGACAAAAGGGCCAAGATCTCAAGGCCTATAACCCGATTCTTCGGCCGTCATCGAAGTACGTGTCACAGCGCGAAGGTCCGAACGACGGTATGGTTAGCGTCAAGTCATCCAAATGGGGAAAGCACTTAGGAGTCATACCTTTTGACCACATCGAACAGATTGACGAAACGTCAATTTATGAGAGAATTCTCATGGCGACCACGCTGGAGCAGAGTGCCTACGATGAGAGAAACCTTCTCTTTCATCGGGATACACCTGTCAGCATGTATTCGTCCAGTACATAGCTATTTACATGAAAGTTTATTTTTCCGCAGAGGCGGGGTGGGTTCTGAAAATTACCTTCCCTCCCTTTGCTTGGGTTTGTGCATCACTATTAAAAATTTAGAAAAAGACTATTCAAGATCTTATTACCTCAATGTCTCGATCTTCAGATTTCTTTTCGTTGCAAAAAATACAATCAGTGCACCCGAAACGCTGCTAAAAAAGTACCGAACGTCAAAATCTTGGAAGGAACGTATTCATTTTACAATGTTGTGTGGTTCGCGGCCACGGTCGCAAAAAAAAAGGAATGACAATATTAAAAGAAAGAGAGTGAAAGAAAAGAAAGAGTTAACGTATGGAGAGAGAGAAAGGAAGCAGGGACAGCGATGGTGAGCGGTGTACGTGCAGTACGTAGACCGCGACCAAAGAAACTACAGCCGAGACTTATGACGGAGCATGCAAAGCCAAAAGAGGCCCTTTACTGCGAGATACGGAGAGCAGTTCGGAGAAACAGGAACAACAATCGGCGCGCTGAAACAAATTTCATCTCCAGCATTTGCCGTGCCCCATTTTAATCCACCAGAACTGTCCAGCGCGATTGGAAAAAAAGCTCTCTCAGTAAACATTCCTGTTCTCTCACATAAGCCGCGCCACGATACTATTCATACATCCCTGGCCAGATCACGCACCGTCCATATCAAATTGAACGAGGTCGTCTTGCTCAGCTACGTCGTCTTCCTCTTCGCTCTCCTGCGAGAACATCTCCTCACCAGGTCCTTGTGTGTCTGCCAAAGAGTCGCCTTCAAGCCCTGTGTTGAGGTCTAATTGTGCCATTGCCTTGGTCATATTCTCTCCCTGTGAGCCTGCTAGCTGCTTATGTTCTTGGTCTAGTGTCTGCTGCTGCTGCGTTTGCAACGCCTGAGCATTTTCTGCCGCCTCCTCTTCTTCTTCTCTACGTACTTGTTGCGCAAGGTACCCATGCTCCGTAGCAGACGCGCTTAAGGATCTTATCGCAGAGAAAACGCTCATGTTTTGCGGCATATTCTCCTCCAAATCGGTTCTAGCCACTAATCCACTCCCTTCATCTAACGCGGCGAACTCATCGCTGGCATTTATTTCTTGATCACCTCCTTCGTCCTCGTCCTCATCTTCCTCACCCTCCTCGAACAAAACGCGCTGAGACGGTTGCAATTGCTGCTGTTGTGCGGATAATTTTTCATCGTCCCAGCTCACCCTTCTGTCTCGCAAGCCTGGGGCCCGCCGCCTTGTACTCGACCGCGCCGGCATCGCCGCACCGCCACTATCTGCGCGTTCCCTGATTTGCAAGACGTGAAGAATAGGTTTTTTGCGCGACATCATGTACCCTGGGGGTGCAGGCGCAGATCTTGCCAGGTGAGCGGGGACTCCGTCCTCATTGAATGCGGAGCGAGCTCCAGGCGACTGGGGTGGCAACTGCAGAACTGGCATGCGACTGCCTAGCATAGAAGGCGCCTTCAACGACCCGATGATTGGCGCACGTGGAGCAGGAGCCGATTGTGCAAAACCTGGAGATGAACCGCCGACCAAATCGCTTGCGCCGGCCACATCACTCCGTCGAATCGGGATGGGTCGCGACGCCGAGCTGGCCGACGGCGACGCACCCTGATCCCCTTCCATTCGTCCCTAGCCAGGAGGAGTCCTTTTCTTCTCAAGCACCAACCAACCCCCGGCTGGATGGATGATCCCCGGCCAAGCACTCTTTCGCTCGCAATCCAAGTACTTGTTCCACCAGCGCCCACAGCTTTTACCCTTTCACAGCAACAAATAGATGGGTGAACCGACGGCGATATATATTATATCCCAATTGTATTCGTATTCGTATTCGTATACGCCTGCCACGCACACTTTCCCGCCACCACCGCTAAAGCAGTCGACTGTCCCGAACCTCTCTCCAAACGCTGTTGAATAACACGATTCTACACTTCGTTCCAGCGCTTTGTTCCCTTTCGTAGCACACTTTCTTATCTCCGCGCTTCCCTCCTTCTTTCCTTTCTTTCTTTCTTTCTTTCTTTCTGTCTGATCCTTCGCTCTTTCCCTCGCACCGAACGAGTACCAGCAGCTACGCGCCCCTTACTCTCCCCTTCCCTTTTCCTTTCGCTACGTTCTCACCTGTTGATCCAGGAGTCGCGTTTTCGCGATGCACAGTGTGGGTACTAGTACCCAGTGTACTGACTGGGAGGTAGTACGCGCTGGGCCACGCGCGCCTGCTCACTAGTCTCAGAACCCTAGGTGGCTTCCGTAATGATTGTCTCTATCTGAGAGGCTCGGGTTCTTTCGTTCGCTACGGGGCCTACCGTAGGCTATGCAATCGGTCTTATCCGGGAGGTTAGCGATATACAGCGGAAACTAGTAGCCTCGAGGGAGGGTAGGCGGTGGGATAGGCGGAGGGGTAATACCCCGGCCTGAGACTCTTGGTAGACGGTGGTAGCGAGGACTGGAAGTACCACTGCGAGCCGCGTAGGAGTTTCTTATCCCTGTCTATGTCTACGGTATTAGTGGAGTGGTACTAGTGGCGAAGGATCCCTCCTGCTACTGATCAGGTGGTAGCGAATAGTAGTGTCGGTAGGGGCCGCGACACATAGGAGCCCAATTTAGTGTTACTCTAAGCCTATGGTATCGTCGCTGGATAGCAAACGTAATGAGCAAGTACGACCTTTGTTTCGAGACTTTCGAAGCTTTCGAATGAATATGTCGATGATGTATGTGGTGGAGACAGAGAGAACCAAAGTGTTCGTCGAAGGTTCCCGCTTCACGGGCTCTTTACGGTGAGCAAATCAATGAGATCAACTGGAATTCGGCGAGGTGAGCTGAGCCGTTGCGCGACTGATGATTTCCAGCTGGAGGGGGCGTGCGAGTGGAGATGAGATCTTATGTAAAGCTCATGAACGCAAGTTTGGACAAGAATTGTGGTTCGCAAATTCACGCGGTCGAGTGGCTCGGTCGAGTGGAAATGCATGAGTAGAGCTTGGAAAGACGCACTGTGCTGCTGCGGGTGGCTGCAGGATTTTCTTTAAAGTGGCCGCTGCTCCGTTGAGTCGATCCCTTCAAGTCGTACCGGTACTCGAGTAGTGAAACAAAAAATGAGATGTATGGAGATTAAGTAGAGTGACGTTTATGTGGTGAAACCCAGGTGAGATCCCGAGGCCATCGATTTTGAACAAGTTTCGCAATTCAGATCAAAGATATCCACGATCGAGGAACAACTTGCGAGCGTACGAGTGGATATCAAACATCTTCTCGTCAAAGTCGGTTATAAAGAGCAGCACCACAACGTTTGTGAGGATCGAAACGTCAGAGCCTGCCGTCGTCGCTGCATAAAGCGCTGTCGACAGAATCGCAAACAGAGATATGAGGATGTGCACCAATCCGATGATAATATATCCCTTTTTGAGGAAGACGAAACCTTTCATGAAATCTGGAAACAAGAATGTAATTGCAACGGTGATCCCCATCCCAATGCCAAGCCCAGTGACTCTCTCATTCTCCACAAGCGTCGCTGTACCGTTCGAAAGTGCAACAAAGCCCGTGCTTGAGCATACTTCAGTCTCAAGAATACCGCACAATATGGCTTCATAGGAAAATACGAAAAAGCAATAAAGCTGGAACACCACCGTGGCAACAGCAACGATCCATCCTTCCCAAAACACGCGTTGAAACTGCAAAAATGCGTACACCGTCTCGCCCCCGATGTCAATTACTTCCTCCCAACATTCGCTCGCAGACTTCTTGGAGCTCACAGACACGCTCTTCGTATCAGAGCTCTGGCTACCGTTCCCGGTGTCCTCGCCAGAGCCGAGCTCCAGCGCCGCCTCTGGTTCGACACTCACTGCGGTAGACTCGCCCATCTTCCTGCCTTCCTCGCGCTCTTGCGCCCGCGTCTGCTTCTTCACGACAACGCGCGACAATGTGGATCTGGCTCTTGCTATCACCCTCCGCACACAATAAGTCCCACCGCTTCATCACTTGTTCCTTTAGCCGCGATTAGGTTTCTTGGCTGTGGAAGACAGCATGAAGTTCCGCTTTCAACTGTCCGTCGCTTAGCTCGTAAGAGTCAACGAAACCAGAAAAGTAGCCACCGCAATGTGTTCACTCATTCATTTGCTCACCCGACTTAGTCACATCGATCCAGGTCTTACTGTCCCACCTATATACATATAGAACGAGATTTTCTCACAGTGTGCACTATTCACATTCCGAACGTAAATATAATAAACTCGCGAGAGGAAAGAGGCTATGGGCCCCGTTTGACCACAGCCCGATAAGCTTACTGACAAGTACGCACCCTGGCCTGCTTGCGAGCTAGCCAAATCTAGACCTCCCTGGCCAAAGTGTTGTCCGTGAGCGCCGGCGTTCACATGACAGCGAGACGACGGGTCCGAATTTTACACGAGCCAAGATGTGTGCACATGGACTACACTACCAGTGCTCGTAATTTAGAGTCCTTGACCCACGTCTATAAACGCTTCTACGAGAGGCATGGAACGCCAGAGAGCACCATTTGTTCGTCAGCGATCCGTTCACATAAGAAACTTGGTTTTGGAAATGGCGGATGATGGATGATGGATATTCGAGCGAGGACACCTAAAGATTGATGGCTGTGGGAAAACGCCGATGACAGTCGAGAGAGCGCCAAGCAGAGCATACACGCTCGCAGCAGCAGAGTAGTAACGCCCATGCGCGCCAAGGCTCGGGATCAGGGAGAATGCGAAGGTTCAACACGATCAGGCAAGTGTTGAGACTTGGTGCGACGGATGGCGCTGGCCATGGCAGGCTGGAAGATGAGTTGCAGCAAGTTTCCGAAGAGGATTTGGCGCATGACTCCGAAGACGCGAGCGGCCTTGACTTGAAGCTCGACGGAGAGGAGGAAAGCGGCAGGAATGCAGTCGCAAACATTGGGCGAGCGACTCGCATGACGGAGATGAAATGTCTATTGGAAGTGGCGGTAGAGCTGGAGACTTCGCAGCATGCTATCCGAAACCTGGAAGCGGGGCGGCTGCCGGCTGACCGCGACTTCTCGGAAGAAGCTGTCCAGCGAGGAAAGGAGAGGCTATTTCAGCTACGGCAGGTTCTATTACGGGAGGAAGGCGAGGTCTTTCGAGCAAACAACACGAGAGAAAACGGGGAGAAATTGTACCGTGATGAGATGCGACAGAAAGTGAAAAGGCTTCGGGATCAGCTCGGGGCTGAAAGGTATTTGCAGAAAGAGTTGCTGCAGAATTTCTCCAATACGATGCAAAATGTGAGGGTCCTGAAAGCTTTGGAGGGGAAGACGCCCTTTGCCAAAGCTCAGTTTCTGATCAAGGTGACCAAAGTTCAATCTCAATTTAGAAGAAGAATGGCACAGAAGACATATGAACGGCTCTTGCTTGCTACGAGCAAGATCCAAAGTGTCGTCAGACGAAGGTTAGTGCAAGTGCGAGTGAAGGCTTTGCGTGAGAAACGCCAAGCTGCCAGGCAAGCGTTAAGCGCTCTCAACGTTGCTCTCTACCTTCAAAGGAAATTTCGTGCCGGAAGAGAGCGACAAATTCGAAGACACACGGTTGCACTTCGACAAATCCAGCTGAGCACTCAGCGGTATGCAGCGGCCAAACTCTGGAGAACAAATCTGTTGCGATCCACTTTCCTCGCTTGGAAAGCGTTCCCTAGGAGACGCGCAGTTGAAATGGTATTTGCACGTGTATACACTCAGCGAATTGCATTTGCGTTTAAAAAGTTGCATACCTTCTCAAGGCGGACCTACGAAATCAAGCAAGTTGGTGAGCAGCGCGTGTTGAAAGCTAACCACGGGAGCACAATGCCCTGTGTCAGACTGTATGACGGGCTCTACACCCGAGCAGCGGTGAGAGGGTCAGACAACTTTGGTAACTTGAGCTCAGGACCTTGGCACGAAGGTGCTCTGCTGGATAAGGTTGAAGGAGGACGACATCAGGCAAAGGATGGAACGCTTGAAAAACGTGACAACCAACCGGCGCATCTTCAGCTGAGACGATTTGAAACACTAGCCGGGCGCGGCTTACGGTTAATAGACGCTGGTCATTTGGCTTCATCTACGCTCCATAATCCAAGATTTGAGCGCGGCGGCTACGAAGGTTCTTTACAGCCCCGTACAGGTCTTGACTGGGCTCTGCCCGCCACATTTGCTGCAAGAAAGGAGCAGTATTTGAAAAATTCATTGTCAACAATGGATAATCGCTTTCTTAAAGAGCTCGGTACCGACTCCATTCCCGAACTATTAAATAACCGAGTTGAATGCGAGCGCAACTTGGATTCGCTGATTCAAAGTGTTCAAAGTATGAAGCGCCAACGCGCTAACCTTGCCTTAGCCGCACGACGAAGCCCGATCCCAAGGTAAAAAAGCCAATGTGCATTCCATGTCCGCAGTCTCCACAGGCGAAAGAACCACCCTCTTGTTTTTAATTCGAGTCGAGGGATCCGTGTAACTATTTTTACTTATTTAAAAACTAGTAGGCTCATTTTATTTTATACAACTTGTAAAAAGATATCACACAGTCGGTAAACATCCGAGCTCCGAAAACACTGGCCTAGAACTCGCCCACAGCTAAGAAATTGCAATACTTATATAAGTGCGCCACCAGGCTCGATCGAACGCTTATACGCGACTCTGGGTCGGTGGGCCCCGTGTACCTAGAAACGCACAGCCGAGTGAACCCCTGTCCACCCTGTGCATGATGAGCGTTTAGACTTACTGAAATGTGTAGTAGACACTATGCGTGAAATGGACTCCTTGGTGACGGACGACCCAAGGGATTGGCTTGGGTCGAAATGTCGAGACAAGACTCCGATATGAGAACGCCTCGCCTGGCGGTCATTTTGCTCAGGCCGCTTTGAGACTAGTTTGAGTATCGTTTGGTTTGTCATAATCTTGTTCACCTTCAATCAAAGTGCAAGGCAGACCCCGAACGAAGGACAAAAGAGTTGTCAGAGGCAATATTTTCCAAGAAGAGCCTTGGTTCTGACATAATGTCTGTCAAATACGATTTCACAGGCCAAGTGGCATTTGTGACTGGCGCCGCGATGGGCATGGGCGCTGCCGCAGCTGAGCAGTTTGCGCTGTTTGGCGCTGCTGTCGCAGTGGTCGACATTGATGGCTCTGCCGCCGAGAAGAAAGCAAATGAAATCCGCGAAAAGGGAGGCAAGGCAATTGGTATCGCCTGTGATGTTGCCAACGAAGAGCAGGTGAAAGCTGCTGTAGAAAGAACCGTCGAGGAATTCGGTCGCATTGACGCCGCGTACAATAATGCAGGTGTACAGGCTCCTCCAGCAGAGATTCAAGACCAACCTGCAGAGGAATTTGATCGTGTTGTGGCCATCAACCTGCGAGGAGTGTGGCTTTGCATGAAGTACCAGCTTATTCAGATGCGGAAGCAAGGATCTGGCTCCATCATCAACTGCTCTTCCATAGGCGGCGTGATCGGAGGTCCAACATTGGCAGCCTATCACGGATCAAAGCACGGAGTCATCGGGCTTACAAAAAGCGCGGCTCTGGAGAATGCCAAGCGCGGAATCCGTGTGAATGCAGTGTGCCCAGGCACCATCAACACACCGATGGTTGAAGTTATGATGAAAAATCAACCAGAAAACATGAAGGCAATCATGCAGCGTCAGGCAATCGGCCGACTTGGAGAGCCGGAGGAGGTGGCAGCTGCAGTCGTTTGGCTCGCAAGTTCCGCTTCGAGCTTTATCATCGGGGCAGCGCTTCTGGCGGACGGGGGCTTTGTGGCATAGAAAAAATATTCCCGCCTCGGGGTCCCACACTCATGCTCCTGACCTTTCATAAAGATATTTAAAACATAAAATGGAAAAGCCCATGAATTCTAAACACGAAACCGCTTTCGACATACTTGTGAAGTCATGAACACATTGAAGGCATTAGTACCGACACAGCCAGAACCCTAGCTAGGAGAGACAATCGCGCCTCCCTCTCCTTTCATCCGTTCGATTTGATTCTGATCTGACAGTAAACCAATCCTGAATTCTGAGGCATCGGAATTCTGAGAATTCCTCTAACCTCTGAGCAGACTTGTTCCGTATTGACACTTGTGGTTACCGCTCCGCCGGTGCAAAGCACAAATCGATTTGAACAGACTATTCCAATGGATCAGTCGATGCATGTCCAGCCGTCTTTCGAGCCACTGGAGCTCCTCTACTCACGGTGGCTGCTACTGCTACAACTATTCCTCAATTTTAACTTGGATGCTGGAGCGCAGGTGGCTAATGCAGCACTAGACTCTAGAATAGAGTGAAGGAAGATAAGCCATTTGGAAGCTTTCCGAAGCCTGGGAAATGAGGGAAATGGACTCAGGACGCTGGACGCTGGACGAGAGAAGGTTCACAGTCAATCAAAAGCCTCAAGTTGGCCGATTTCGTGGGTTGAGGAGTGCGAACTGGCGTTTACGGGCAGGCGAAGGATAGCATGGCGGCATCGATGCTTCGCAACTCTTGGCGGCGCTGGGCAGCTGGCGGCGTGGCAGCGTGCACGGCTGTGGGTGCGTCAAGATACGCAGACCAAGACGAACTGCACAAGTGGAAGGCAAGGTTGCAGTCAGCGGTGATGGCCGTCGCCCACGCGGAGGAATGGCCGCCAGTGATCGAGAATTGGTCTGGCACTCACTCATGCCAGGTGCGAAGGGTGTTCAAGCCATCCAGCGTGGAGGAAGTGGAGGCGATTTTGAGGAACGCAGGCAAAAACAAAGTGCGAGTCATGGGTTCTGGCTTGTCCCCAAATGGAATTGCATTTACAGATACCAATATTATGACTTTGGAAAACATGAACAAAGTGCTGAACATAGACAAGAAGAAAAAGCAAATTACCGTGCAGGCTGGCGCGCAAGTTGGTGAAGTCCTCGATACTTTGAAGGATCACGGCCTCACCTTGGCAAACCTTGCGTCCATTAACCAGCAGCAGATCGGCGGTTTTACCCAAATCGGAGCGCATGGAACTGGTGCAAGCTTGCCTCCAGTTGAGGAGCAAATTGTTAGCATGCAGATCGTGAGCCCGGGCATGGGCACGATACGGTTGTCTGCAACCGAGCACCCGGAATGGTTCAAGATGGCCAAGGTCGGGCTGGGCTGCTTTGGAGTGGTGACCGAGGTTACGCTGCAATGCGTTGACGCCCACAAATTGAGCGAGGACACAGTTGTTATGAAGACCAGCGAAATCGCCAAGGGTCACGAAAAGCGTTTAAAGTCCAACAAACACGTCCGTTACATGTGGATTCCACGTACTGATTCTGCTGTGGTAGTGACGAGCAACCCCGTTAGCAACAGTACTCAAAGCACACCCCCAGAGTCTGCTCAGGCTCAAGCTGCGAAAATGAAGCCCATGCTTGACTTTCTCGTCGCTTCGGACGAATCGAATCCTGCAGGACTGATCGAGGAAGGCGGGGTGCCAAGCAATGCAGAGCGGCTTGGGTTTGGCGATCTCCGAGATTGGCTGCTCAAAGCTGGTGACGGTGTCCTCGATCCTGATCACGTCAAGCGCGTCAACGATGCCGAGCTCAGCTTTTGGAAGAACAGTGAAAGCAAAGGTCGAGTGGACGACTCGTTCAACGTGCTTGGCTTCGATTGTGGCGGTCAGCAGCTCGTGCTGGAGGTAGCGATTCCCTGCGGAACTGTTGCCAAGCCAGATGGGCGAGACCTCGAATTTGTCAAAACCATACTGGAGAAGATTGAACAAAACGATATTCCCGCCCCAGCACCAATCGAGCAGAGGTGGAGCTGCGGGAGCTCTGCAACTTTGAGCCCTGTGTCAAATTCTCTTGGCGACACCTCTGACCCGTCCGCCAAATTGTACTCATGGGTGGGAATCATCATGTATTTGCCAACCAAGGACCGCATGAATCGAGTTGCCATTGAAAATAGCTTCTACGTTTACAAACGGTTGGTGGACGAAATTTCGCGAGAGGGTGACTTCAAGGCCACCACGCATTGGGCAAAGCTTGAAATGCCATGGGCCCAGGATGGAATCGAAGCTCTTCAGGAAGACTTGGCTAAGCGCTTTCCGCTCGAAGAGATCGAGAAAGTGCGAGCCAAGTTTGACCCTGCCTGCACCCTCACGAATACCTATATTGACGTCATCTTGCGGAAGATGCATCCGCCTATTCCGCAACCTCACGCTCCTGGCGTCAGGACCACCTTTGTCAAGTAGAACCGGAATAGAAAGCACGGGTTCTCATCACGGAAACCAAATCAATTTTTTTTCCCATTTTGTGTACGAACGAGTCGCGCTTCGCTTTTCCAACAACATTTGTTGGCGCAGTAAACTGTGCCGTCCAGCGCGCAGCAGTCTCTCATCAAACTCCTTGCGCGCACCGTCTGGAAGAGAAGGGAGGAACCCTTCCCCGCCGTCCAAGGAACAAGATGAACAATTGATAACGTTTCGTTGGAAGCACAACTTGGTTTTCGCAAAACCTGGAAATTGGGCCTCCTCGACCGTTTCCAAATAGCGCTTTCGCGGCACGTGCTGGCGATATCTTGCGATCTTGGAGCGCTTGGCCCAACGAATGCAACAGACGCACGTCCCACCCAGTAAGTAGTGGTGAAAGTTACAACGAAGAGCAAGAAGCGGGTCAGAAAAACATGGGATTAATTTTTTTTTACAAACAATCATCACATGATTTCATTATCTAACGACCCAACAGATCGTCAAAATCACTGGCGATCTATGTTGTCGCAGCTTCGCCGTGAGTCTCTGATGCGGTCGGCATAGCTTCAGAATTCGGGAATTCAGATTCACAGCGAGAATAAAACGCTTCCGAAAGTTACTCTCGAGGGCAGGGCCGCGGAGGGACTTGAGGTCGGCGGTTCGCACTTGGCACCTTCGGACCTTCGCACCTGCCTTGTTGCTCCCCAACAACTCAACAGAAGCTCGCCTTGCTGCATGCCTGAAACGAGTTGACTCCATGGGGGGGCCATAGCCGTCGCAAGCGAGTACTGATAGTCTAATGCGCGGTTCGATCTTGAGATCCTGGGAAAAGTTGACGTGCAGAAAATGAAAGATGGAAAACGCAAGTGTGCGGGTGAGAAGCAACTACCTGTAGAGCTTGGGGTGGCGAGACCGTTGCTGCGCGGAATAATTCGGCGTTGGGCATTTTTTTTTCACCGGTTCGTCAAAGGGTCTCAGTCTCATTCCAGGCACGAAAAGAAAAGACGGCCCCGTACTGGTATATTAATTAATCAATGATTGAATGTCCACAAACTATAAAGCAAAAACGACGAGTTGATTGGCCCCAGGCCGCACCAGCCGACCGGCTGTACTGCAAACAGCCGCGGCGCTCTTAGTTCGCAGCCGTTTGTTTGCACTGTTTGCACAACGCAAATTTGCACAATTCAACAACACTTGCGCAAGCTCTTGGTGTGCAAATTGAGTTATCACAACTTGCAAGTCCCGGCGCGTTCATTGACAGTGAATCCAATAAAAACTGCAGAACGAGCAACCCTCGTTCACAGTCAATTAGTGCGAGCTTACACAGCCAACTCGGCTAACCTAAGGGCCCGCTAGCATTCGTCCAACCTGTTCCCTTCGTGGGACTTCACACCTAGCCTTTGTTCTGAATACAAGCACTGTCAAGTATTGAGTGCTGGGTACTCACTGTCAGTACGCAGTTCGCTCTGCGTCTAGTAGCTAGTAGCTAACTCTGCTGGGAGCGTCCGGTGCAATTGGCAACTTCGTGGATGACAGGAGGTGTTGAATGAGTCGATGCGTTAGGTCGGGCATTCGAATAGAATTTAGAGATATTTAGAGAAGTTGTCCTCTGGGTTCTGAAGCGAGTGAAAAGGTGAATGAGAGCGTATTTCAGAATTCAGTGTTCAGAGGCTATTATTGAGGATTCAGCTTGTGATGATATGACTTGCGTTGGCCATGCTTGCCCGACGGCGGATACCTGCAACCGAGTCGCGGAGCGGAATTGACAACAAGCCGACGACCACGATCGGGCCTAGCGGGCCAAGAGATATCATCAAACTTGGATGACACGAATGTCACGGCTTTCAATAAGATTACAGCAACCATCCCTACTGGCACTACCGGCCCTCAATACACCATCCATCTGCATCATCACGTCACGAATCTGCGAATCGTCTTTTCTACAGTCCTGCATAACTAGGACCATACTCACTGTCAGCTCCTCCCACCGGCCCGCACAGGGCAGCCATACTGGTAGAGTTGCGGTAGGAATGTGTACCATGTGTTACGAAAGGGCAGTGTCCGACTGACTGTCTGGCACCCAAACACTTCTCGGCGTTCTCGGCTAGTTCTATAGTTTAAGATAAAGCGATGTTAGTTGCTCGCGAAGTGGTTGTTACTGGGAGGAGTTGCGCTGGACGGAGCATACGACGTTTTGCCATCCTGCTTTTCCTGTTTCCTGTTCTTCCTGTTGACATATGTTGACCGTGTGACATCATTTAATTCAGCGGGCGGTGCTTGTACTAGTATTAGAATGGGCGGCCTGGCGGAGTTGTATTGGGCAAAGCTTGCAAGCTGCAGCACGCTCCCCAATTCTGGCAAATTTGCGCTCAAATTGCACGCTCCGATTGACACGCTCGAACGAGTCAAGCTCTGGTTTGTTGGGCTGTTTCACGAGTTGGAGACTGAGTGTCTGTCTGTCTGCTCTGAAATTTGCAGCGTCTTGACAGCCAGCGCTCAACTTTTGCGCTCCTGTTTTCTCTTCTTTCCTCCCTCGCATGCTCGCTCCCTCCGTCGTGCTGTGCTGGCCTTTCTTTCTTTCTCTCTTTGCTTCCATCATGAAGGTCAATTTGGTCAATTGAACGTTTTCATTTCAATTGTCAGCAGACTACTGCACTGACTGTGAGTAACTTACCTGTCGCACGGCCACGCAGTCGGTGGGGCCATTCGCTGGAAAACTGAACGGTGTTGCAGTGGCAATTGCCATTTCGTCGCCAGAGGAGTGTGTGTTTGTTTCTTCGTTTGTTTGCACTACCTCGTTTACAGTCAATCAAACGTTCACCCAGCGCTGGATGCTCTTGTTAGTGAGTGTGAGACCATGTCTGTCACAACGGCGACCTGTCTGTGGAGACTGTAGGAAGACGATCGGTGCAGGGAAGTAAGTGCAGGGACTCCGGAGAGGAGGACAAGTAGGCAGGACACACTCCTTCCTCCACGCCGTCCCGCATCAACCGCTCAGCGAGTTTGAGACTCAAGGCTTGACTCCAACCTACCGATCAACTGATCGGAGTTGTACAACTTGTTTGGGTATCCCGACAGACAGCAGGCTACGCGAATGCCTAGACTCGGACGGAGGTGAAACGTGGTAGGCACAAAGCCGGCCGCGCTGCGACGCTGGTCGCTCCACCGGGACAATGCGATTTCCACACCGGTACAGTACTAGTAGCTAGCAGAGTGAGGTGGGTGCTGACGTGGTTTTCGATGCGGTGCTTGCGGTGCAGTACAGTACTGGGTAATGAGTACCACTCGCGGTTCGTAGTCGTAGAGCGCATGTAACCAACCAGCTTCACGCGCACAGTCAGGTTCAAGTTCGTTCACATCATAATATCACAAAACCATGGTAATAACACATGTCAACACCAACAATTGTGCTGCGACACTGTTTGTCTCACACGAACGAAGCAAGTTCGACAACTGCGTTGAGCAAGTTCTGAAAGTTCTGAATGATTCTGAACTCCAACAAACACTAGGCTAGCTCAATCGCACTTGCACCTGTGTCACCCGTGTCACCTGTGTCATTTGTGGCTTCAGTGGCTCTATTGGCTCAAGCGGCTCCTGGTCAAGCTGGCAAAGGCCCGCAAGGAGGGAAGAAGAGTGGGAAGAGTGGGAAGCAAGAGAACTTTCAATTAACTGCAAATTTAGGAGAGGGCTAAAAGCAAAGGCACACTGCATCGCACCGCTAGATTTGCCAAAGAGCAAACCAAACCCAAAACACCTTTTCACGGACGGATCCGACTGACTTTTGGTCGAGGAAAAAGTGTAGAGGTGTTGCAGAGGAGCCCCTTAGCATTTATTAGCTCGCAGCTTATCTAACCTAATCATAACATGGCGCCAAAGAGGAAGCGTGAGACCAAGGCGATGGCTGAGTCGGCTGTTGATGTGAGCCCCAAGCCTGCGAAAGGTGCCCGCAAGGCGAGCAGCGCGACTCAGGACTTTAGCAGACAGTGGTATTACCAGGAACCCATTGCAATTGAGTTTGACCCGGAGCTCCATGACTTCTTGACTGCAGCGTTTCCGGAGATGTATACTACTACACTCGCACCAGCTGTAAAGTGAAGCGAAGTGAGCGGGTCGGGCTCGTTTTCGTTCGCGTGGGACCGCCAACCATATTGACAGCAGCAAGCGCTTTTGGTGCGCGAAGTTTGCAGTCGCCTTTTGAGGAATCTAGCTGTACATAATCAATCCAACTTGTTAGTCAACACCATTTCATTCTGTCGAGTTTGGGTTCTTCGAAATCGATTCTTTGGAATGAGCTGCCCTTCAGAATGCAGAATTCAGATTTTTCGCAAATGTGTCGCAGCGGAAACCTACCGCTAAGCGTGTAAGCGCCTCGAGTGAGTTTGCGTTTTGCTTGGTAGGTTGTGAGAAAAGAGGTGGAAGTGCTTTCCACTTTTCTGGATAGACATGGTCTTTGCGGCACGGATTTGCTTGCCCGTTTGCTTCGAAGCTGACTTTATCTAGACTCACGTCCTTTGAAATGGAGTGGGGAAATCTAAAATCGCCCGACTCCGAAAAATCTTCTTAAAAACAGAAAAAAAAATGGTTGCATCCACCGATATTCGTAATTACAGAATTCAGAATTTAGATTATTTGAAGCGGTTCTGACGGGCCTCCTTGTACCTGGCCATCGCCTTTTCGCGCAGCGCCTCAAGTTGCAAACGCTCGTAATCAGACCTCGACGAGGACGATGCCCCAGCCCCGCCAGCGCCATTTGAAAGAAAGCTTAATTTGGCGAACCTAGATCGATCATTCGGGCCACCGGTGCCGACAGTTTTGCTCTTGATAGAATGTTCCGCTCCGAATATCGGCGGCGCGTCCGCCCGATCATGTAAATGCGATGGCTGGCCCGACTTGCGCATGTATTTCCGCTCCTTCTCTGTCATATCGTCATCGGACTCGTCTCCATCGCGTTTCCTCTTCTGGGCGGCCTTTTTCTTAAGTTTGCGCTGTTTGGAGAATTCCTTGAGCTTTTCGGCACGATGAGTCTTTTTCTGCTTTGTGGCCAGAAGCTTTTGCGCGGCTTCTTGCTCCAAGCGTAGTTTAAATTCGAACATTGACTCTCCCGCAGTCCTCTTTGTAATTGCAGATTTAGCTTTGTCCAGTTTGGTGGAGTCCGCCGTTTCCAAACGCCGCTTCACCTTCTTGAAATGTGCCTCGTCCACTGGTTTGCCCGATTTGTCAAACTTGACAATCTTATTCTTGCTCCGCGTTTTGCTCTCCCAACCTTCCTTCGTTGCGTCCAGTGCTGTCGGGTCATCGTGTTTGTCGTCCCCCTGGTAAAGGTTTTCCACATCGAAGACCTTCTTGGCCTTCTTGTATCGGGAAACTCGACCCATTCTCCCCTTCTTTACCCGACTGCCCGCAGACAAGAATGGCAAATCGCTTCACCAGCGACTGCGACTGTCTATGTCTCCGCCGTGCTTGCTGAGTTGAGGGAGGGACGTGGCGATTGCATTCGTGTTCATTTTCGTTCGGTTTTGTTCGTTTTCTTATGTTTTCTTGCTTTTTTGCCAAGTGTGTGAGGAGTGTAGGAGTGTGAGGTGTGCCACTGTGCCAAGCAAAAGCGTTCCGAGTTTTTTCCTTGCTACCCGAAATTACTACCGTCTCAGTACAGGTTGATCATCGACCAGGTGAGCAGCTGTGACCTCTGCCATAATGGGGTGGTGGAGCTGCGCCTTTGAAAGAATGGTTTCAGGACGCTTTTTCAGAGTCGCTCGACGGTAGAGAAAAGAGAATGAAACCGAGAGAAACATAATGAGCGGCACAGAGAGCGTGGAGTCAAGGAAATGATCATTTTTTAGCGCGGGAAATTACTACTCTTCTAGTCGAGCAAAGCAGGCCTGAGCGCAAGGAGGTGATGATCGCATCGTGTCTGTACGGTTGCGAGCACGTCAGGAAAGCAGTCGCAAATTGCGAAGTTTCTGGAGAAATGGAATACGGCGACTCAAGTCTTGCACGCACCAGAGGAAAAGCTTCGCGAGCAACGACAGCGCAAAGCCCTGGATAACCAAGTTAGCCGACGAGTGAACGACGTGTGAACGGGAACCGAACCTCTTACAATCACTTTGTTCAGTCTGCCAGAGGATTGGCATGTATGGTGATTCGCTCTATTATCATTGGGGATTCAGGTCGATTTTTCTTCCCGACAGGCACTTTCTCCATTTTGTCAAGAACATCAAACCCATGGATTACGCGCCCGAATGCGCAATAAGCATTATCAAGATGGGGCTGAGCACTGTATGTAAAGAAGAACTGGGATCCATTCGAGTTCGACCCATTGTTAGCCATAGACAAAATCCCCCTTGCGCTGTGCTGAATATTCGGATGAAATTCGTCAAGGAAGGTACCGCCCCAAATACTTTCCCCACCTTTGCCCTTCCCTGTAGGATCGCCGCCCTGCACCATGAAGCCCGCAATATTTCTATGGAAAGTCAAACCGTCGTAGTAGCCCGAGGCCGCCAGGGCCAGAAAGTTGTAACAAAGCTTTGGCACCTCTGCGCAACACAACTCCACCTTCACATCTCCCAGGTTCGTGTGCATGGTTAGCGACATTGTCCCACGCTGGTCTCAGAGCTGATTATTTGCCGCACTATTCTGACATTTCCCTCTACACACTGCACACTGCCAGTTTGAGTACTCGAGTACTTGCGACACTGCCCTCACATGTCCTCACACTCAGGCTCGCTCTCTATCCAGACCATTAGTGCCACCATTAAGGGTTTAAATAATGTATTATCATAAAACCCCAGGTCCGTTCATCAAGCAATATGTGGCATTTGTTTCCAGACCCAGAGTGAGTTGGGAGGATCAGTTCTTTCTTCGTCTTGAACTTGCTGTCCTCCGCATAGTCCTCTGTATGGGTATCGCACGCGTATGTACATCGCAGAAGGTTTCGTATCTCAGCTCGATTGCAATTCCTCACATAAGAGAATAATAGCCCCGCTAGCTAGCTGCTCGTTCAAAATCATTTGGGTTCAAGCTTCGAAATCTACACTGTGCTCACATGCAACATCGATCGATCAGGACAAGCTTGGAAAATGTACGCAGCCTACAGCCGCTTTCCAAAAGCGGCCTGGACTCGAGCGCCTCAGAATCATCAGTACCAGTGAGTTATCATCAGTGTTTCAGACTGTTTCTTCAGAACTCAGAACGCAGAACAGAATTATCGCGAAAGATAAAATAAAGTCGTTCTGGAACTGGGAGAAGCTGGAGAGAATCGACTCTAAAACGCCTCGCGACTCGGAACACGGCAAGAGACCAGACATTAACTTGCAATTAATTAATACAGTGCATTGCCGTCGTCCTTTGAGCCAGAAGACACCTAGAAGCTGTGTGGCTCTTTCTCTTCTTATTGTCTTTTTGGTCACTTCTGTGTGCGTGCGAGGTGGAGACATTCGACACCCTTGACCTGCATAGTGAAACACAGAGCGCAGTATGACAAAATGACAAGATAATGGAATGAAAATGTACGAGGAAGACCGTGCTTGCGGTCGGTGATGGCTGTGGTATGTGCTCATATGTGCTCAGTTGGTTGGGTTGATTTTGGTTGGTCATCTATTTGGCTCTGCTAGCTAGAGGCAGGCCTTCCTCACTGCACTGTCTCTGTCTTGGTCACATCAATTTTGACTGACTAGTGGCACATCCATCTCAGAACAGTGACCGTGACTTCGACACTGTCAACGGCTGGCCAGCGGGACTAGGACAGAGTTCTCTCTCGTAGCGAGTGTAGCGAGTCCAGAAAGAAGAAAAGCCAGAACAAAAAAAGCCGTCTTTTACCTCCCTCCCTCCCTCCTTCCCCTCTATCTCTCTCTCTCTCTCATCTACCCAACAGTGTGTAAAGTGCACCGCCTATAGTTTGGGTTGAGTGACTCTTAAGGAGTGTGTATGGTTCTAGGGAGCAAGCATTACGGGCGATACGAAGTGGCAAATGAGATACGGGCTTGCACACGCGTTAGTAGTATTAGAAACGTTGCGTAAGGGGTCCACGAAGGACGAAGGAATGCGTCTTATTCTAGGACTTTTGCAGTGAAGCGATGTGAATGATAAATCGGAAAGAGAGAGAGAGATAGATCCTGGCACACTGGAAAATGGGAAACCAACGAAAACCAGCTCGGAAAACACACTGCGGAAAAGTGGACTGCGCAATTCCGAAGACTCAAAGTCATTGTTCAATTGAAGCATCTTGATTGATTGATTTCACAGTCAATTGAATGACTGGAAAAAGTTGATGAATGGGAGACACATAGAAAGAGGAAGCGAGCAGTAAGGCTGCGCTATAGTGGCCCTGTGGATGGCCGTAGTGCGAGCGAGAGCGAGAGTAGAATCCAGGTCGGGGGACATAGGGATCCATGAAGATCAGTCTGGACTGCTCGAGTAGCAGACCCGAAACACAGACAAGACAGCACCGCAAGTGCGAGATTCAGAGCACCCGGAACGAGACAGGAGGAGAAAACATCAGTTACCATGTCTGCATTTGAGCTGTGCGAAGCGGCCCACGAGGGGGACATGAAGACGGTCAGAAAGCTCATTCAAAAGCAGGGTGTGCCGATCAACTCCAGGGACGAGTCGAACTGGACACCGCTCATGAACGCGGCATACAGTGGGTGCGAGGATGTGATCATGTTTTTGCTTGCACAGGACGATGTGGACGTGAACGCTGTGGACAACTCCAACTCGACCGCTTTCCACCAAGTTGCTCTGTCCGGAAATCTTGAGGCAGTGAGACTCATGCTCTCCGCACCTGATATTGACATCATGATCAAGGATAACCAAGGCTTGCGCGCCGTAGACTACGCAAAGAAGCGCGGGGTAGAGGACGTGTACAAGCTCATCAAGAAGGAGACTAGTCTGGCATCCAAGCTGAAGAAGGGTGCATCGCGTTTGTCGCAGCGCCTTACTGGCTCTCGCAAGTAACGAGCCCACCTGTAGTTCTGGATTCCCCCGCATTGTACACTTTCCGCGCATGCCTTTCGTTTCTCTTATTCTCCTCTCTCTCTCTCTGAAGATGATTTACTGATTTAAAAAAAGTCTTTCAACCAGCAGTAGATGACTAAAAGTAGGACCGCTGTCAATCAACAATGAACAAAATAATATGATTGCTGTTCGAGCCCATTCTCTCTTTTCTTCTTTTTACAGAACTTTCAGTCGGAAAGAATGAATAAAATTGTACAAACTTTCTTCTCTTGGCAAGGACACAGGGTTCACAAATGAGAGTTGAAAAACTTTGTGGTCTCCAAAAGCATCGCTTCTGTAACACTGTGCTCAACTCCGCTGTGGACACTGTGTTCAATTCCATTAGCTTCGCTCCCTAATAGCTCGCGCACCGCCTTGTAAAACTTGCTGTTGCACGCTAACGGCACCAATGGATCGTCTCCCCCGTTGATCAGAAGGAGCTTTCGGTCTTTGAACTTGGACAAGTTTGCGATAGGGTCCAGGTTGTTCACAGTAGATTGCAAAGCAGCTGGGAACAAGGTTTCGAAGGATGGCACTTTGCCCGACTTGTCCGAACCCTGATTAGACCTGAGCAGGGCCTCGTAGCGCTTCTCCATGTTCAATTTGTAGTCTGCGGAGGATATCACAGATACGCAGCAGTCGATACGTGGCTCGTGCGCCATGCAAATGATACTCGCGTGCCCGCCTTGTGATATCCCAAACACCCCAATCTTGCTAAAGGTAACGCCAAGAATAGCGGGCAGTAAGTCGATCTGGATCTGGATCTCCTTCAACGACATGAGCAGTTGCGAGTACATGTCCACTGCGTGTGTCCAGTTCCCGTCGCCCCAGCTCAAGTTTCGATCCTTATCAAGAAGCCTCTCCCCATGGTTTGGCGCGTCGCCGTAGACACACAACAGCCCAGCCTCAGCAAACCTCTTGGCGTGAACTTCCATCTTCTCTTTCCGCTGCAGGCGACCGTGCAAGATAAACACCACCGCCACGCTACTGCCGACCTCGCAGCCTTCTGGCCACGCGACTCGAAGCCTCACGCCACCAAGGTTCACGAAATCCAGCTTGCTCGCCATCGCTCCTGAACCCGCATACAAAATGGGCTACCTTGCCTTCTCCTCTCACCGCCTCTGCGAGTACGCTGTACTCTTGCCGCTTATCGCCAATTGGAGAGCTTGTGGTCCATGGGCGCAGTAGGCATGTCGGACTGATGGTGTTTTATAAATGTTCTACAGTTTCGAGTAATACATCGCGAAATGCAAGACTTCCTGGCGGCCTCCCCTTCCTTTCAACCCGTTTATTCTTGTTCCGGAACTAGAGCCAAATCCCGGACTGGGCAGATGACCCAGAGCAAACCGAACTGTTGCCTTTCCTGAAACTTTGCAGCAAAAAAATTGAAGAAACACAGTTCGTGATGTTAAAAAACCTGGACGAAGACCAAAATCTTAAATTCTAAAAAAGCAATGTACAGTTTTACTCTGCGTCAATATGAGCTCAGAGTGCAGAAGAATCGACCAAAGCAATAGCCCACTCAGTTTGCTCGATCAGCCACTTCGCGACCGTGAAATTTTTGTTGTAAGCGTTGAAGGAGAGTTTATCTCTTCGACTTTCAAAAACGTGGAGCTCCATCTTCTCCCAATGGTCAGCTATAGCGACGCGAGCAAGGTCCAGTATCGCGTAGGCGAATTGCTTTTTGAAAACTTGCTTGGGCAACACGGGCGCTCCGGACGAACCTGCGACGCCAGACCTTACCAACCTCTCACTAAGCTGTGAGTGGTAGAGGTCCAAAAGCGACTCCACCTGCCCCACCGTGATCCAATCACCAGCAGAGGCTGCTATGCAGTACGCCACATCAACTGCCCCGATACCAATTCCCGTCCACTGAAAATCTATCAAGCCGACAGAGCTTCCGGAATCGTTACGAGACGGAAAGAAAAGATTCGGCGCCTTCGCGTCACCGTGTATGACTGTGCAATACTGCCGATTGCTCCAATTTTCTGCAGCAGTTACCTTGCCATCCTTGTGCACAACGAGCCCATTCGCCTCTTCTGAAGCTCTCGCAGCAAGTGATGCAACACGTTCCCCGAGTCCAGGATCCGCGCCGAACAGTTTGCTCAATCTTGACCAGTTGGGAACTATCTTGTCTAGTTGACCCCGTGGCTGATGTTTCAGGTGCCAATATCCTCCCTGTGCCCACAATGTGCTCGCTAAAGCTCCCTTCTCCCCCGTCGGGTCACTCCCAAGCCAAAAGAAAGCATGCATATCTGCTAGCACTTGCAATGTCGAGCACAGCTCGCTCTTGCCCAGATAAGCGTGTTGCTTCCACTGCTCTGGAGCAAAATCTCGCAGGAGTAAAACGAACTTGGAATCAATCGGACTCGACTCGTGTACAACCTGATCAAAGTGGTACGGAAGCGCAACTTGAACAATTCCAGCGCCAGAGTCCACCATTTTTTTTAACAGTGGCGAGGTCAGCATTCGAACTTCCACTTGATTGGCAAATATATCCCTGCTTAGCTTGTAAGGCGCCGACTCCAGCTTCGACAAAGCATAAGGCATCTCCCGAAGCACTGCCCTCTTGTAAAATGCAGAGCGAACAGCCGTGTCGTCCTCGACAACAATTCGGATCCGGCAGCATACACTCTGCTTGTACCGGACAGCATCCTCCTCAGGTGCATCAAACGATACAATTTTGCCACTTTTACCAAAGATAGACATGCTCAGCCCTTCCTTGCTAAGTGCTTGGCCTGCAATATCTCGGGCAATGTCAAAAGCCTGAGGTCTGTTGTCCAAGGGGACCCAG
Source organism: Parietichytrium sp. I65-24A (assembly GCA_012862575.1). Classification (NCBI taxonomy): domain Eukaryota; class Bigyra; order Thraustochytrida; family Thraustochytriidae; genus Parietichytrium; species Parietichytrium sp. I65-24A. The sequence goes on from BLSF01000002.1 coordinate 84,335, forward strand.
CCATTCGAAGCGTGCATGGAGGCGATTTCGGGAGTGAACTCTCTGCAGAAGAACTGGCAGAGAGCGGCATGCGATTGGCCAAACACTTTTTCAAACCCTGGCCCACTCGCAATGATCCCCAACTTGTTCGCTGCATTGACTTTACGAGAGTACTCGACTGGGAAGCCAAGAAGCGTGGTCAGTTTCCCGCCTACAGCACTCAGTAGTGCTTCTGTCGCACACGTATCCCAGAGAGAGGATCCGAGGTTCATGAGCGCGACATCTGCTTGTCCCGTCAGGAGCCTCAAAACTTTGTTGCCACAACCGCCAACACCAAGCGAATGCTTGCCTGCGATCGCCCCCCTAGCACGAACCAGAATTGGGTCACGATTAGATAAACTCGTAGCGCAGACGACCTCATTCACCGGAGCTGTTCTTACAAACTTTCCTTCTGCACGCTCGTCGCAAGTTCTTGGTGCGCTGGAATCCACCTGCAAACCGAGTAACCCTAGACCTTCTGCACCGACCAAAACATGTCCACGGCTCTCGGAGGGTTGCCCAGCGGCGACCTCTCTGCCGACAGCACCGTCGTGGAACGGGAGCCCAATCACTCCGCCGACAGGCCTGCCGCGCCACGCTAGCCCAATCAGTGTCTGGCAAGAAGCCAGTCTTCCCTGCACAAACTCCCTGGTACCGTCCACTGGGTCCACAAACAAGCACAGCTCCTTCTCGCAGGCCTCTTTCAGGGCTTCAGGGAGCCCATCCGGCTGCACAGCCGCCAACACTCCGTTGCTAAGACTCTTTTCCAACTCCGGAACGAGCACGGCCAAGTCCTCGGCTGGAGACCATCCTTGCAGCATGGCGTTATCTTCGGCCAAGTCCTCTTCGCACACCATGCCCAGCAGGGGGAATTTGCTGCGCAAGAGCTTCACAATCGCGGTTTGCGCGCGAACATCGGCAAGTGTCAGGTAGCTCCTCGTGTCCGAAGGGTCCTTCAGAGCCGCACCCAGCCTGGCCAGCTCGGACGACTTTTTCTCCGACTCATTTTCCTTCTGTGTGCCCTGCTGTGTGTCAGACCCAGTCCCACTGCCGCTCTCGCGCAGCCGCTGCACATCTCGGATCACCTTCCCTGCCACCGCCGCCGCGATCGCGCACTCTCGCAGCACCGCGCACACCACATTGCGCCCGTCCTCATCCATCCGATTCGCGCAGGAATATGCCGCCGCCTTCCCCACGATCTCTGCAGTCTTTGCGATACTCCTTTTGAACAACCACAAACACAAGAACAATGGAACGATGAAACGATGGCCCACCCACTCAATTCCAGTCCACAAGAATCCACAAGAATACAAAGAATGCAAAGATTGCAAAGAATGCAAAGAATGCAAAGAGTCTAGAGAAAGATCCCGCTGCGCGCCAAGTCGGTGAGAATGGTTCCTCTGCGCGGAAGCTCTTCTCCGTTCCCCGCTCTTCCCTCACTTATTGCGCTTGCTTCGCTTGCTACCAGCCTCTCTCCGTCCCCACAAAGCGTTCCGCACTGGTCCCCGCAGGCACAAGTCGCCAGCAACGTATGTAGACTACGCCCCTGACCTGTTCACTCACTCGCTCATACTCGTGGCTTCCTTCAGTGTCAGTGGAGCCGAGGGAGTTGGGTTCTCCTGCCGGTTCTCCGCTCGAGAACCCGACCTTCCCCCACCCCTCGCTCCCCTCGCTCAGGGAATTTGCCCGTTGCGCACGTTATGCGCTGGCTACCTGGAGCGCTAGCGTGGCTGCTCATGGAGGGGTAGAGGGCGCGTAGAGAAGGCTACGGCGCACGGATGACAAGAATTGAACCACGCACAGTTGACGACAGCAACAAAGAAAGAAGGATGAGCAGGTTGTCGTGCTTGCTGCACAGAAGAAGGAAGGTGCGCGTGAATATATGAATACATGAATGTATGATTATATATTGCATAAATGAAAGGAGAGGAAAAGGATTGCCCGTAGACTAGACGGATTCGCCACCGTGCTGTAGAGTTGCTCGGAAAGAGCAAGCAACGTCTTTCTTGTTGGCTCGCAGTCTCGCAGGCAACGTGAACCAAAAGAGCAAGAGCTAGAGCGAGAGCTACTTGGCCACCTTGCCCGAGCTTTCTCTCTCTCTCTCTCTCTCTGTTCTCGCTCCCCTCTGGCACTCACGCTGGAGGCTTAACTCTTGACCAAAACCGCCCTCAATCTGCTCTGTAATCCTCCCGCGGTGAGGTTGCAACCACGCCTCACTTCATTGCGGAGAAAACAAGGAGGACAAGGTACACAAGCCGCGGCCAAGTGAGACAGGAAGGACGTGGCAAGCAAGCGGGTGAGGAAGGACGGCTTCGTTGTCAGCGGAAGCGGCAATCCGAACTCTGCTGTCCTCAGCGTTCAACCCCGCTCCGTGCAAAAGGCAGAAGAACGCAGACATTACACCGGAAATATTGCTGCAAGCGCCAGCCCGCGGCCGAGTCGTAATTTTTCATGTGGGAGCGGACGGACCGGGGAGCTTCTTTGACAAAACGTTCTGGTCTGGCAAGCGTGCGTGGCTTGAGAGCGTAGAGCCAGCGGCATGGGGGGCGGCGCTTCCCGCCAGTCGGCTCCTGAGGCAAGCACCAAGGAGAGCAGCAAACCTGCCGATCCTGCGGCATTGAAGCGTGGAAATTCAAAGAGAGGCAAATATCAACTCAATGTAGATTCAACAATAAGCGCGACCGGTCAGTCCGACTCGATGACCGGATCCGCGGCCTCGTCTCCTGATGACGATGAGAACCCCCACCAGCAGCTTCAGCACAACATAAAGCGAAACCTGAAGAGGTCGTCTATTTCCAGTCAGGTTGTGTCCCCGAAGTTTACCGAGTCGAAAGAGCAGGCGGAGCTCTTTGACTTGTTCATTAGAAACAGCAACAAGGCGGATATTGGAAATTTCGTGGAAACCATCCTTGGGAAAAGTGACTCAAAGCAGCAAACAAAGTTCATGCAGCAAACCCTCGTAGAGCTCAAGCGTCTGATGCAAATTAATACGTTGGCAAGGGAGCTCTCACTGAGACATGATTCTAAATCGCAGTACGCATATATGATCAGGACTATCTGCGAACTCGTGGACGCAGACAGAGCCGTCTTGTATTTGTGCGATCACCAGCAAAGCGTTTTGCGCGTGCAAGTGGTTCGTCAGTCTGGGTTGAGCTCCTCAAGTGACAAGTTCTCTATGACATTTCCGATGAACGAAGGAGTGTTTGCTGATGCGGTCGGGATGGGGATCTCGGTGAATATCACTGATGCGTACAAAGACGGTCGCTTCTCCAGCGTTCTCGACGAAACAACAGACTACAAAACGAAATCTTTATTGACTGTCCCGGTAGGCTTCGCTGCAAGAGACGCCCGCATTCGTCGCGGCTCAATATCCCGCTTTCTGTCATCCAGTTTGATGAATCTTTTGCAACCAAGCAAAGTGGGTGAGTTGGGCAAACTCAACGAGAGCGCCGAGGATGACGAGGGATCACCGAATCCTCGAAATTCGGCAGCCAGTATTCCCCTCTTGGACGACCCTCGGAAACAGCTAATTGGGAGAAGGCGCTCGTCCCTGCGAAGCACTTCGGATGCATCTGATCGCAGCGGAGCCATGGAAGTAGAGGCTGTCATTCAGGTCATGAACAAGATGTCCGAGGACTCGTTCAGCGCCGAAGATGTATCCTTATTGGAAGCGGTGGCAACTATAATTGCAGGATTTATTTCGCATTCTAAGCTACAGGAGAAAGAGAGGCTGGAGAGAATGCGCAAGGAGACCATCCTTGATATTGCGGTTTCGCTCGGGTCGACGAGAGATGTGCACTCCCTGATTCACACGGTCGTCGGAAAGCTACAGCGTACTTTCAGCGTCGATCGCTGCTCTCTGTTCTTCGTCAACGAGGAGAAAGGCGTGCTTTGGACAGTGGTATCAGACTATTCTCAAGAGTTGCAAAACGTTTGCAATGAAACCATCGTTGAAATTCCCTTGGATCGGGGCATCGCAGGGTACGTCGCGAAGACGGGGGAGATGTTAAACATCAGGGACGCATACCTGGACTCGCGCTTCAACAACGAGGTGGACAGGAAAACAAAATACCGAACGCGCTCTATCCTGTGCGGGCCGATCAAGAACTCGCAAGGAGAGGTTGTTGCTATCGTTCAGCTTATCAACAAGAAGAGTGACATGCTTATGAACATGTACAGTCAACGTCGGATCCCCAAGTCTGAGATGGGCCAGCGTCTCAACGTCCTGGGCGATTCTTTTCGGGAGGGGTGCAGAGAGAGCATCGCTTATGGCGGCGGTGCCAACCTGGAGGCAGAGTTTGATTCAGGGGACGAGCAGCTACTCGAGGGTATGTTCTCGATGCTTGGTGTGGCGATCACCAATATGGAACTGTTCTCCCAGTCATTCATATCCCAAAACAGGCTGAAATGCGTCCTGGATAACGTTTCTGAGCTAGTTCTTACGGTGGACGAGGACGGCAAGCTGATGGGCAGCAATAGGTCGAGCAGAGAAATCAATGCTCTGTTTGGCACTTCTATCCAAGCCCGTGTTATGCGAAACGAGTATTTGAGCTCTTGGGTTCCCGACAAGGACATTGCAAGAGACATCGAGATGGTGCTCCAAGCCGCCAAGTCCTGTGAGGGGGAGCAGCTCAAGAATATTGGTGTGACGCGCTCCGAGCATCAACTCGGAGTCGGTCACGTTGTGAATTACACAATTAAGCCACTCGTAGGGGCAGGCACCTCGCTTGACAATTTAATTAGACTTCAGAGAGGGCGGGATCAGTCAAGTAACAATCCCGAACTATTTGCGTTCGATCAAGCAAGTCCAACCCAGCGAACACAAAGCGCGTTTGATCGTACCAGCAGAAGTTCGTCGCTGGTACCCAGCTCGTTGGAACGAGCAGGCACTCTTGCTAGCGAGTTCCCATTTGCAGACACGCCTAAAAAATCTGCCAGCTTGGATAAGAAACGGAACAAGCTGATAAATATCGCTCAGGAGCAACACCAACAAGAGGCAGGAGGCGACGTGGAGGAGTTTCTCGGTCTCGTCGTGTGTGTTGACGACAAAACACCGGAGTTAAAGCTCAAAACGACGTTGAAAAAGTACCTCGCCCCCGATATTGTGGAGCACCTTCTTACAAACGATGGTAAGCTCCAGCTTGGCGGCTCAAAGCAAAAGGTGAGCATCCTCTTTTCAGATATCCGTGGCTTTACCACATTCAGCGAAGAGGCCGGGGCACAAGAAGTGTTTCAGACCTTGAACGAATATTTTTCTTGTATGGTGGAAGTAATCACGAAGCACGGAGGAATCGTTGATAAATTTATTGGAGATGCGCTCATGGCAGTCTTTGGCGTGCCTGAGGTGTCGGAGAGCGACCCGCAGAATGCTTGCCTTGCTGCCGTAGCGATGGAGAAGGAGCTGATTAACTTTAATGCCAAGCGCAGGGAAATTGGCAAGATGGAGATCAAAATCGGCGTTGGAGTGAGTACAGGAGAAGTCTATTGCGGAAACATTGGATCCGAGAATAGATTCGAGTATACAGTAATTGGAGACTCCGTCAACGTGGCTTCTCGGCTGGAATCAAGCACAAAGGAGTATGGTGTGACGAATCTTATTGGCGACGCGACGTTCCAAGACATCTTGAACAGCGCTCAACTCCCTGTACGCGTGCTCAACTCGATGAAGCCAAACGAAATGATCAAGCACTTCGACGTAGAACAGCTCTTTTTCCGAGAAATTGATCTTGTTCGCGTTGCTGGGAAAGACGACGTGACTCGTCTTTACGAGTGCATTGGCCTTGGGCACAGTCTTTCGGATCTCCTTCCAGACACCAAAGTCAATGCGATGAAGCATTACGCCCTTGGTCTGAACGCCTATAGACGCAAAGACATCGAGAGGGCGTTTGCGTACTTCGAGGTCGCTGCAGACGAAGGCGATGTTCCATCTATTCTATTCGAAGAACGATGCGATCATCTCTTGCAGAATGGCGGCTGGGAAAATCCCGACTGGGATGGCGTTTGGGATATGCAGAAAGTTAGTGTCTGGACCTATCAGGCTCGCCCTGAGCGACCGCCCAAGACGAGAAGAGCTTCCACCTGCGGCCGGATTGAGATTCACGACGATCCCGAGGTTGAAAATGAAACCACCCTTCCAGAGGTTGATCCTGTCGCATTTCGCAGCTTGAAGCGAGCTCAGTCAGAGAGAAAACTGGTTCCTGAAAACCTGAAAAGCCCCGGCTTTTTGGCGCAACTTGGGGACGCTGAGACTGATCTGTCTGGCGAGAAGGATGCGTCTGTTGAGCTCAAGCAGCATCGCATCATGAAGAATCGAGATCGCAAACGTTCCATCATACTCAAGCCAAACGAATCTCTGAACAGCGGAACGTCATCAAATAAGAAGATGTTGCCAGTTTTGCGCGATGACGAGTCTGATTGCTCCGGCCATGGTGGCGACGCTGAGATTTTGGATGTCATATCCGGGAACGATGAGATTACGAGCTTCGCAGAGGAGTCCAAACATTTTGACGCATCTGACTGATTATATAGCAAAATATGACTGATAATTCATTCTTTTACCTAGCCATGTGCATACTTTTTGTGCAATTGGGGAGGCAAGGCTTTCAGCAGACGAAAAAAGAAATGTTGAATTGGGAGTGGGAAGACGTTTTGCATCACGAGCTATTCGGAGCAGCACAAATAATAATTTTTGCGACATCTGACTGACAGTGAGTTCTTTCGCTGTATCTGTTGAAGTGCATTACGAGTGCATTACGTTGATTCGTTTTGCGGCTGTTTTTTTTCTTTCTTTTTCAATCAATCTGAACCCGGCCGCGCCACCTGCACACGTTCTTGAAAGCCGCAATAAATCAAAGAAAATGAAAGGAAAAGGGGAATTTTGCAACAAGAAGAGCCCAAATCTGTTTAATAAATTTAAGCGACGAGGGTGGAAGCCGTGCTCGACTCGTATTTCCAGTTAGGTGGAAGCATCTTGGTGGTCTTGTAGTAGCGGGACAACCTCTGTGGAAGCGAGCGACAAAATAAAAGTTAGTACACAACACCAGAGCATCAAAATCATGACGACATCTTGAAATATCAACCTACATGAATCCTAGACTCAACCAAAATCAAGCGGTACTTGGAGTCCCTGTCGCGGCGGTTGCGCTCAAGATGCTTGCGGACGCTCACTGCTTTCTTGATCAAAAAGTACAAATCCTCTGGGATCTCTGGGGCAAGTCCGTTCTTCTTCAAAAGGCGGAAGAGCTTGTGTCCAGCGATGGACTTGACCTGTGGCACTCCATGGGAATCACGGAGAATGACACCAATCTGACTAGGGGTCAAGCCCTTCTTTGCGAGCTTGCAGCACTGCTCCTCGATCTCAGCAGCAGTCTTGTTGCACCAGGATGGTGGGGTTCTCTTGTACGGCAGAGCCGAGTCTGAGATACCCTTTCCGTTTCCGTAAACGCGACCCATCTTTCCTTACTCTAGTCAGCACTGCGCGCAGTCAAATCACAATCTTTCTCTGTCAGTCACTCGCTCGCCAACGCAGCAGCACCAAACAATCACCACCTCCACGTCACACATCACCATCACCCCATCACCCATCATCCTCTGTGCCCACCTTCAAACCCCCTCCGGCCCCCTCACTCTCTCTCTCTCTCTCTCTCTCCCTCCAAAGCAAATCGCGTATACTCTCTCCTCGTCTCCTCAACGATGCTCACATACCTTCCTTCCTTCCTTCCTTCCGTCCTGCACGTCCTCGCGCACTCACCTTTCTCAGCAGCTCACTATGTCTCTCTCTCTCCTTCTCTCTCTCTCTCTTCCTGTCTCTCTCTCTCTATTCGTCTCTCTCTGTGCTCCACCCACCGATGGGTACCCATGGGCTATTGGTTAGTAGGCCCGGTGTAGTGCTCTGAGTAAGAGTGTGGGTAGGAGTGCGAGGGGGCTTAAGGGCGAGGATAGAAGAGGGTAGACTGTCACGTCTGACGACCACTCGCTGCAGGGCGGTGAGGTTGGTTAGATAGTGGGGTAGAGTGGGGAGGTTAAGGGAGGTGGTAGATGTGGGGTAAGGGAGGATGACGCTAGCAGTGGGTGGCTGGGAGAGAAAGTGACGTAAGCGAGTGAGGGAAGAGAGAAGTGTTCGGAGCCCTAGCCCTAGAGAATGAGGGAGTGCACGTGAACGGAGAACAGATCGCTGGAGTGTCGGGAACCAAAATCACGCCTGCGTCTGTTGGTTCTGCTGGTTGATGTTGGTTCTCCTCTCTGATCCTCCCCGTCTGTGTTTGTCCGAGTCCCAGTCCACCCGGCCAGAAGATCGACCGCTCTTCTCTGCGCGTCGGCTCGCTCCATATTTTGAACTCGCCTGCGTGGCTCTTTTTTAAAAGCAACGTTGCGTCATCTCGCGTGGTCCGGTCTCTCCTTGCTTTACTCGATCATGTTCTTCGGAGAGCTTTAAACATATCTTGCCACTTTACAAACAAATGAGATCATGCGCTGGGCGAATTTATTTGTGCTCTGGTTTCGGCGCTATCAGCATCACTCCGCCGCGCAGTGCTCGCATGCGTGGCAAACAAAGGATTTACAAACACTTTATCACATTCTGCTTTCACTTGAACAAGGCTGGCTCGCCTCACACTCCTACTCACTCCTAACCAAGCTCTATGCCTGTGGCTGCTTCCTAAGGCCATCTACTCCATAAGCTGGGACAGGTAGTAGCTAGCTACTAGCGAGCTCCACGGCAAGCGCTAACAACACTAACAGCGTGCAATGCGCTGATTCGTTTTGCGGCTGGTGTGTACCCATATAGTAAAGATTAAGATGGACGCTATCGCCGGCTCTGGTGTGAGAGAGAGGTGCGAAATCTGACTCACAGTTTAGGCCTATGTTCTGTTAGATGATTACTATCAGTGCAGAGACAGAAAAGGCAGGAAGAGAGCGCCAGTGCTGTGCTAGCTAGACTACTATAGAGTGTGCTAGCTGCTCAATGAATCACTCCCTGTGGCACGTCGATGACAATGATAGCCTCTAAACTTATCTTCTGTTCCATTGGACGTCGCTCGGAAGGCAAGGGAAACAGACCTACTACTTTCGTGCCTGACCGAGGACTTTGCGTCTTTCAGAGATGCTTTTCACTTTGCGAAAATTCAATTAACCAAAAAATAGCATTTTGCAACTTCTGGCCCCGTCTTGACTTGGGCGTGGGTGCTCTGTAGAAAGTCCAAGTCCTGAGAAGCTTGTAGAGATACTCATAAAGAGGTTTAGCATTAGGAAGCGAAAACAAGACAAGAGCGACTGAAAGTGTGCAAGCCAACAAAAGAGCGACTTGAATCTCTCTTGCTCTCGCTGGCAACAATGCATGAACAAGTTGTTGCATTGGCGGGCTCCTGAGAAGTCAACCAACCAACCAATCAACCGACCGACCAACAAGACTGACATGAACCAGCTGTCGGGCCTTGCTCGTTGCCTGGCTCTTGCTGATTGATCGCCAAAAGAAATTTCATGAAATTTCAAGAGCTCACTTTGACAAGGAATGCACTCGACAGACTACCTAGCGAGAAAGAGAAAAGAGAAACGTACGGGCCAGCAGTATAACGACGTTTAACGGTGATGTTGAGCTAGCTCGTTGGATAGCCAGGTCGTATTCATACCTTCGGGTTGCGCTTCTTCAGGAGTGCACTGCCGGGAAAGCGAGACAACAGACAACACAACACAACACGACGAATCAAACCTCAATTGCTGGCGCGATTGTTTTTTTTTGTGACGCCAAGGTCCCCATCGCGAGCTTTCGCTGTGGGTGTCGTCTTCCGGCTTTGAGAAGGGCTTCGGGGCCGGGACTGCCATGGGGAGGACAAAGAAGGTTGAGGAGAGCAACCCAGCTGCGCAAGATGGTGACGCACACACAGAAGTTTCAACGCTCCCTGCTCCAAGAGGCGGCGAAGCAGTCTCGGTGGAGATTTTGGAATCTCAGCTTGGCGGAATTGGCGTGAGCGTGATTGAAAGCATCTCCCGCATTGTGCCTGGCGAGGAGCTCGCGGGAATCCGTGAAAAGGCAAAGGATGTCGTCGCTCTACAAGAGTCCAGCCAAGTTGCGCATCTGAATCTTGACATCCGAGAAGAGTATGTGAAGCCGACTCTAGAGTCCGCAAAGCAGTACCGTCAGCAGCACCACCCGTGCAAAAGCAACGGAGAGCCTTTCAAGTATTGCGGGACCACGACTGGATCATACTTTAAAACTTGTTCCAAACAGAAAGTTGACGAGGTGATTCACTACGGGCCGGGCATTTCCAATTACTTTAAATGGCTCAAGCTCATGTTCGTTATGTATGTGTGCTTAGCTGTCATTCAGTTGCCAGTGGTGGGGTTCAACGTTCTTGCGGGAAGCTATTTTGATGGTCTTTCGGTTCCTTTCGTGTCCACCACCATTGGCAACCTCTATCGAATCCCGACGGAGAATGCAACGTTTGACGACCCTTACGAAATCGATTTTCCGCTATTCTGCTCGGGATATGATGATGACAAATGCACCTTCGACACCGGCACAATGCTCTTCTTTTACGGATGTTTCGATGCGCTCACCGTGATCGTATTCCTTCTTTTCACCTGCTGCTCGGTTCGATTCGCTCGTCGTGAGGACAGAAACTTCAAGAAGCACATTCTTAAAGTTGAGCATTACAGTCTGTTAGTGGAGAATGTTCCAAGCACTTGCACTTCAGAAGAAATCGCTTTTCACTTTGAAGAGATCACAAGGGGAAAAGTGCACGATGTGCAACTTGTCCAGTCGACGGGAAACGCGATCTCAGTTTGCGTGAAACGCGGTCGCTTGATCAAGAAACTTGCCCGCGCCGACGCCCGCCGCAAGTACCTGGACCAGCAGAATGCGTCGCTGAATGCGAAAGAGAAAGCTGCACGTCAATACGATGCTTTATATGAAAAGGTTGTGGAGCTGGACGAGAAGGCAGCTCAGAGAACGGAGGATGGGGCTGCGCTCTTTGCATTCGTCACCTTTGAACACCAGCGTGACCGAAACAAGTGCCTTAAAATGTACAAGTCCTTCTCGTGCTCCTTTGCTCAAAGCAAATGGTTGCGGTTAAAAAGCGAAACTGTTCTGAAAGTCTCCGAGGCACCGCCTCCGTCGACTTTGCTCTGGGAGAATAATGAGGTCGGCCGCGGTTCCCGGTTTCTCCGGCAGCTCACGACGATCTTTGTCATGATCATCCTTCTCATTCTCACCATGACAATCAATTATCTGGCAGAGCCATACAAGATTTCTAAGAGCTTGTACGATTCGATCTCCTCCAGTGGAACCACATACACAATTTGTGACGGCATGTTTGCCTCCGCTGGCAATCTAGGAGAAGCAATCGCAATCGCGGAATCTTCTCCAGAATACGTCCTTCAAGACCGCGACCTGTCTCTGCTGGACTGCTTGTGCGAGAATGAACTAAATCCTGGCGGCGCAGAATTTCCAAACAGCACCTCAATCAGTGTATTCGGAGAGGATGGTGTCTGTCAGAGTTATCTCGCGCGCCGCGCGCTCAATACTGGTGTACAAGCTGGTGTGTCTCTTGGAACGCTCGTCATGAACACTGTAATCTTCCTTGTGCTCACGGAAACGGGTTCTTTTATGAAGTACTCGTCAATCGTGCGGCGCGAACTGACGATTCTGAAAAGGCTTTTCGTATTTACATATGTCAACACAGGCATCCTGGTGCTCCTTGTGAACTCCGATTTCCAAGCTGCTTTTGAAATGACGGGGCTAGCTAATAACTCGACTGCATCTTCGCTCTTTGACCGTGGCGGTTACTCTGACTTCACGCAGGAATGGTATCGCGGCGTGGGTATCGAGATTCTCCTTGTAGGGGCTCTAAATATCTTCGCGCCACATGCTTACCCACTTCTCTTGGCCACCTTCAATACCTTTTACCGCAAATTTCATCACCCAATCTCACAATCCGAGCTGAATGAGATGTTTCTGGGGCCCGACTTCGTGCTGTCGTACCGTTACTCGCAGGTGATGATGATGGGGTTCTTCATCATGACCTACAGTACAGGGATCCCGATATTGTACTATTTTGGTGTGCTCTCTGTCGGAATTACGTACTGGGTAGACAAGTACTTCTTCACGCGAGTTTGCCGCACGCCAGCGCTCTTTTCAGCGCGAATGGGAGTGTGGGTGAACAGCAAGTTGCAGTACGCTGCCTTGATTCACCTCGCTTTGGGAATGTGGATGATATCTAGCCCGTATGTGTTCCCAACATCGAGTGCGCAATCGTCTCTTGGGGTGCTGGAATCCATAGTTGAGGCAACCGAAATCAACGAAGATCAAGTCTCGCTTTGGAACACCACACTATCTGGAAACGGAACATTTTCTTCATTCGGGGTACAAGTTCAAGATCGCCTGCTTCGAGATAGCACAATTCCCAATCTCCTTCTCTTTGTTTTGATTGTGGTTTACAAGGTGCTCATGAACTTTGGTGTGTTCGTAGAGTTCGTGGAGAGGATTTTGGCCGCAGTGTTCCGCGTTTTCAACTTTTGCCTTCAGGAAAAATTCCTCAGTGCACTCACCAGTGATGTATCGGACGACCGCCAGCTCACGTTGCAGCAGGCTGTGGATATCGGAGAATTGACCGGGATTGCATCGTACAACATCCTTGCGAATCCTCGCTATGCGCGCGCCTTCAGGTTGCAGAGCCAGACCACAAAAGAGACCAGCTTGTTGGAGGTTCTTAGAAGGAAAGGTGCAGAATCGCTGCTGGACGGAGGAACATCTGTGTCATCATAATTGCTCCCTCTTGCGTTCAAATTTCTTCGGAGCTTTTCTTGTTTCTCGTCCTACTTCATATTTCTTTTACATTTTTTTCTCATAAAATTTAACAAAAAAGGAGCAACTCTCAAGATCTGTGATTTTGCAAATATATGTTTATGTGACATGACATTCATCGATCGACTCCTTCGAGCTCGAGAAGCTAATTTACGAAGCATAGGGATCTGAACTGTGAACATTTATGCTCTGTACACTTCACGGCTGTCATGCCCTTCTCGCATGTACTCCGAGGGTGGTGGCTCACGAGAGTGGTCACTTGTCCTTCTGTTGGCCTTCATTTTCTGAGAGTCGTCACTGGAGTGCTCCTTCAACCCACGCTTTGCGCGGTTACCCGCAGCGGCGATGATGAACATTGCTGCCCATGCCGTGCCGGCATACACGGCGGACTTGACAGCATTTACCTTGTCTTCGTCGTCCAGATATGTCTCAAGAAGCTCGATACCCTCGTAGCAGTTATAAACACCGCCAATGAATATGAAGAATCCAAACAGAAAGTGCGTCACCCTCCATGGCAGCCTGGTCTTCTTCCCCTTCCTTAAGACTGGGAGAATCACCTGTAACATGACGACAATGACAAGAGTCAGGCCTAGCGCACCGTGGACGCCTCCTGTGAGGACTCCTCCGTTGTAATTTACGATGACTCCGAAGGCTGCCAACATGCACAGTAACCCAACACCCTGGATGATCTGGTGCAAGAGGAACCACGTGCCAGGCTTGCCAGGAACGTGGTCCCTCGCAACAGAAAAAAAGGCCCCGAACGGAAACATGAAGAGGAATGCGATCAACATTAAGGAGCCGTGTGCGAGGTACTTCTTTGTGCTGTTCTCCGAGCCGTCCGTGGAACCAATTCCATCTGCCCAGTTGATTGAGGTCAACTCTTTATTCGAGCCGTGGTAGCCGTACTCTGAGCTCGACCCGTACACAAAGATAAGAGAGTCACTTCCATCACCACTGAAGCTCTTGCTCCCGATTCCTGTGGAGGTGAAAGTCAGCGTTATTTTCCCATCTGCAAATTCATACTGAGCACTCTGAAGTTTGCGATCTGCTGCCGTAACTTGAGCAGTTATTTCAGTGGCGTCGCTTTTCGAGCCCCCGGACGAAATCTCGTACTCTGCGATGGCGGCATCGCTTTGGCCAGAGAACGATTTAGAATTTGCATCAGGAAACGCCAAAATCACGTCGGCCCCTAACATCTGTTCTCCAAGGCCGATTCCAATCCACTTGGCATCTTGAGTTTCCGAAGAGTCCAGAGTTAGCTCCACTTTTCCGGTCACAATCGTGGATCCGGAATCGTCTTGGAGCCGGCGCGACCCTTCCGCTGTCTCAGTCGTCCACGAGAAGACCCCGCGACCGTCAAATAACGCGACACTCGCAGCTTGTGAAGGTGCCTGAGTTGTCGTAGGGGCTTCGGTCGTCGTAGGGGACCCCGTGGTAGGGGAAGCGGTCGGTAACTTAGTTGGGGCTTCACTTGGACTCCGGGTGTCCCCGATCGCAAGTGGGCTACGGGAGGGGCTTGCGGTTGGCTCAGGTGGAGGAGTGGCGATCTGAAAAGAAGCCGCCACCGACTTCCCGATAGAGTGTTTGCCAGGACTACTCACGGACACTGGCCCCTGGGCATACTTGAAGTAATTGGCATCTGTAAATTTCAAACCCTGAATGGCAGTAGCCAGAATCTCCAAGGTGAGAACCGAGTCTTCCAACGTAACATTCGCACTCACAACTCCGTCGTCAGCTACACCATTAGAGGAAATATCATATCGTTTGATGTCATAGTATTCGATGGCTTGAGAGCACCCTACGCAACCCAGAACAGCATGCCCTGTCATTGAGTTATCCTACAATTTCCAGACAAACAACATCGTTTTGTCAACATCTTCATCTTCATCCCAGCCTACCGCACGAATTGCACAACCCATCACTTACCGGGCTAAGAGCAAACGCCACCCACCCACTTTCACTCTCAAGGGTGTGGCTTACAACCACACGGAAGAGGTCACTGCCGTCATTCGCGCTGCATACAATATTTATTTGTCAGTGAACAGACAACTCCTTTACAAGTGTGCTTACCCCGAGCCAACACTCGAAAAGACAAACTCACTATTCCACTTGCAGCGCGCTTGCGGCCGTCGCATGCATCGCAGCCCCGAGTCCCAGCAAAATCGCTTTCGCCCCCAACATCTTGGCTACTGATCGACCGCGCTCAGGTTGTACAATCACTGCCCGCGACCCTGCTCTTTTAACCTCCGAAACCGAGTCCTCAGGCGTTCTTGGCAAATCAGTCCTGGTCGCCCAAAACTCTGCAGTAGCAGCTGCGCAATGCGCGCCGATCGTTTTCGTCAAGTTCGTTTCTGATTCGCGCTTGCGGTTGGCTTCTGTTCTTCCGGCGTGCTGCTTGCTGCTTGCTGCTTGTTGCTTCGAGCTTCGAGCTTTGCTTCGTTGAGTGACTGTGAAAGTGAGATCCAATTCTCTTTCAAGTTCAAGTTCATTGCGTGTGCATGCTACCACTGTCAGTACACCGCGGTAGCAAGCACGGTACTGAGCACTATTGCCCTTCAACAGCTTCACCACAACTCACCCCCCAATGGCCCTCTACGGCTTTCCAAATCCTCTACAATCAGTCAACCAATCAACTTAATCATGATCATGAGCAGCTCAGGCATAGCTCTCCTCTCTAGTAGAGCAGAGAGAGTGAGTCCAGTTTTCTTGGCGCAGCAGGGAACTACCTTTTGCGTTAGCTGGTACTAAGTAGGCGATGCACAGCTTTGTTCCAAACCAGGTGGAAATGTGCACAACGATTGGTGTTTCTGGTGTTTCAGTCAATCTCAAGGCACTATGAGCTAGTAAAGTGAGTCATTGGGTGTTTCTTTCTTACAGTCTCTTCCGCACGAGTACATGACACTGGCTCGACAAGCCAGCCACTAACTCATTTAATTCGTGAGACATGTGCCAGTGCAGGTTAGCGCTGAAACTTGTCTCCTTGCGCAACTTGGTTGAGCAAAGCCACAACTTGTATTAAGCTTCGGCACTCAACGTTTCGTCGGATTTATTTCAAAAGTTTTTAAATGATTCACAACGACGCGGCGGTGGCGGGGACGAAAGCATCTCGACTGAACGCTGCCTAAATGGCAACCCAATAATTGTTTGATCTAGCGCAAAACTTTTGAAGCATGGGCGGCTTTTGGCCGAACAATGCTCACGACGAAACGTTGAGGTCAAGCAAGAGCCGACTATGCGCAGGAAACACAGCCGTGCTCTCTTCTCGCTGGTTCACGATCAAAAGTAACGCGACGTGAACACGACTGAAAATTTATTAATTGTTAATTAAAAACTGATGTGATGTGGATTATCACGATGGGTCATCAGGATGGGTGGATGCTTCATATGTGTGGGGGTGATTGCTCTTGATGCTTACCAGCTCTTCGGGGACTTGATTCCATAGAGAAGCTCGGGGTCTTGCTCTTGCTCTCGTGCTCTTCAAGACGGCGAACTGCGCGGTTCACGAGTGCTGCGAGAATGAAGATTGCTGCCCAGGCTGTTCCCACGTAAACGGCGTACGAGATACCTGTGGAGCCAAGCATATTCTCAGAGGCAGACAAGCCGACAAAGCAGTTGTAAATGCCTGCAATGAAGATAAAAAACCCAAAGACAAAATGAGAAATTCGCCACATTAGTCTTGACTTGCCCTTGCGAAGAACGAGGGCAAGGGCCACTTGCAAGAGAACCACGGCCAAGAGGGCTGCGCCAAGGTTTCCGTGCAACCCGCCCTCTAGCTTTCCGCCGTTTTGAGCAAGCGCAATCGCAAAGCCTGCAATTGCACATACGACTGCGATTCCCTGGATGATTTGATGGAGCAAGAACCAAGTGCCCTCCTTCCCTGGGATGAAGTCGCGAGCGACCGATGTCACCGCCCCGAGTGGAAACAAAAAGAGGAAGCCTGTGATCATGAGCGCTCCGTGTGCAAGATACATTTTCGCGGTACCGGAAAGTTCTTCTTCTGCTGTCTGCCCATCAGACCAGTTGATGGAAACCCCATCCCAGTTGTCCCCGTGGTACCCGTATTCGGAGCTGGAGCCGTAGGCAAAAACGAGAGAGTCCTCTCCGTTGCCTGTAAAGCTGCTGCTTCCGATACCGCTCGCAGTAAAGGTCAAAGTGGCTATTCCATCTGCAAATTCGTAGGTGGCGCTCTCGAGTTTCCTCTCGCTAGAGTCCACCTGAGTTGTGTAATCTGCTGCGTCGCTGCGCGATATCCCGGATGCAATGCTATACTCTGCCACGGCATCGTCGCTTTGGCCATCGAACGTCTTCTCCGTCGAAGAAAATGCCAGAATGACATCAACCCCCAGCATTCCGCTGCCAAAGGCAATTCCAATCCACGGAGCTTCGGAGGAGTCGACCGTGAGCTTGAGAGTCCCAGTAACCGTGATGGTATCATCCAGACGGCGACTGTCGCTTCCTGATGCCACCGTCCAGGAGAACTCCCCGCTACCGTCGAGAACTGAAATGGTGGAGGAAGACTCATCACTTGTATCGGAGCCTGAGGTTGTTGGAGCAACGGATGGCGACGTGGTCGATTCCGAACTTCCGTCCCCAGAAGTCGGGCTTGCAGTTGTGGACAACGCAAAGTCGTATGCGGGAGCATCTGCGAGGGAATGCTTTCGGATATCACCGCTTTGCACCTCCCCGTATGCGAGCTTGATGTAAGTTGCTTCTGTCAAAGAGAGTCCGTGGATACTCGACGCGTATAGCTCAAGAGTCAGAGTTCCGCTAGAGCTTGTCACTGTCGCATTTTCGAAGCCGTCCAGGTCTGTCGCCTCTGAAAGCCGGGAACCTTGAGCTGTGTAGTGCTGGATATCCGAATCACATGTGGGGCACCCAACTACAATGTTTCCGCTCATGCCAGACGACTGTTCATGAGTATAATGCAAGTTTCGATGTCAGTTTTATCCGTGATCACGTTTGAGTTGATGAATCTTAGACTTACAGTGCCAACCCCGAAACCAAGCCATCCGTCTCCAGCGTCATCAGCGCAGGTGATTGTTACCTTAAACAAGTCATTTTCGACGTTCTCGTATTCGCTACATTTGATTCAAAGTTAGTTTCTTGTCAATCAGACCCCAATTTTTCAGTACCCCAGAGCTTCCGAAAACTCACACTTCAAAGTCCCCGGACTGCAACGCGCGAAGTGATCCCTGCTGCCCGCGAACTATTACACCTGCAGTAGCAAAAGCTGCAACTGCGGATACTTTTGCGAACTTCATTTGTAGAGTGCTCTCGCCTGCTTCGATGATGCGGTTCTGGTCGCGTTTACAATCATGGCTCAAGGCTTCGAGATCGTCTTGGGACTTTTTTCGGGCAATCACTGCCAAGGCGAGGCTGAAAGTTCTGGCGCGACCACCAGCCCTCTATGTGTGGGTGAATTCCTGTGAAACACACACAATCAAGTGGAAAAGTAAACGCTGGCAAACAAAAGAGCGATGGTGACGCTCTTCCGTGCTCTAGGAGTGTACTTAGACGCAAAGAAACGGCGCCAGGCCAACGACGAATGAGAAGCAGCGATTGACGAATTTGTGGCAAAGGTGAGATCGCGACTTTTGGGCTGGTCGTTGTCATAGTCGGCGGAGAACTCTGGACGGCAATTTAGCTCGCAGGAGCGCACGAGGAGCGCTCCGCTACTATCTCGTAGCCGTGAATGGAAAGAAACACTGTGAGTTTGTTTACAGAGGCACACATATGCACACATACTGACTGTTGAGTAGTTGCACCTGTTCCATCCCACAAGGTACTGACTGTGAGTAGGCACAACCATCATCTCGTCTTGCGCAGGGACAGTGTCCTCTCGCCCAAACTCGAAAAGTCCCGGACAGAGGCAAACTGCGGCAATTCTTGGCTCCTACCTGATCTGCGAAGAGCTCTTCGTTCAACTCGGAAACTAGCATAGCGTGTGACGCATTGCTGGAAGTTGGTAGGCATTGCAACTTTGCTGATTGCGAGTCATACAGTGCACAGTAAGTGTTCGCAGCAAAAGTGGTTTGTGCCACTCACCGCAGCAAGCTTGGAGCGAGGTACCATACTGTCGACGCAACAGCCAATTTGTAAAATTTACAACTTGTCGATCGCTTCAGTTTTGATTGATGCCACTTACTTTTCCCCTCGAGCTGGAGACAAAAAGTAAACGCACCACAAGAGTCACTCACTCACCCCTGCGAGTTGCAACCGTGGTCGCGGTGTCCAAATCTTTCCAAACCTTTCCACACACATCAAATTCACGGGCAGAACGAGGGCCCCGTTGCGCCCCGTTACAGTCGTGATCCCGAGAATCCCGGGAGATTAGAAGAATTCTTAGTGAAAGCAGAGAAAGCAAAGCATTTATCACAACTGAACATTTGCTCGAGCTCTCAAGACTCTCAAGCCCTCAACAATCCACAACTCGGCAAATGCGAATGAATGCAAATGAATGAAAATGCAGCGCTGGGGGTGAACACGCAATTTGGCTCTGAAGGTTAGTCTGCTCGGCCTTTAAACTTGCCGATCCAGCAAGAAGGACGAGCAAGTCCACGAATAAAGGAGCCTCCTCTTGGTCCAGGCCAGGAAACTTGCAACGGTGCCAGCGATGCCAGCACACGGCACCTTACCCGTATCGAGTGGCTTGGCTTGGCCTGCCTGATGCTTTTACGAATCACAGCGAGATACCCAGCTCGGTAAATACAGGATTCCAGTGCAGTTTTCGAGAGAAGACATTCCCATTCGTACCTGTCAGCTTGAGCGAGGTGCCTGAGTCGCCTTGAGGGAGGAGCAGCAATTTACCAGGGACACACACTCAGTCGTTCTTCCTACCCGGCCAGCCCTGTACTATCTCTTCCCCCTGAATGCTTAAAACTATATTATACTCCATTACTCACTAATTGGGAGGTGCGAATACCGGACGCAGAGTCGGCTGCTAGAATCGCAGTCGACTGATAGGGAGTCTGCGCGGAAATCATTGCAACATGAATAACCGTCACTTGAAAGACAGCGTTGGACACTGTCGCTGCGAGCCTGAACGTTGATCGAGCACGTCAGGATTCGGCAAGAAAAGTGGGATTTTCTGGCCGGTCCTCGGCACTTCTCACTTCGTTGGACACTGCCGCAGCGAACTTGCACGTTAATCGAGCAGGTCAGGATCCGGCAAAAAAAGCGAGATTTTGGCATTCGGCCTCGGCACTTCTCCTTTGGTGCCAAATGTACGTTTCTCCGTACTCTCCAGGACCAGAAGGGTGTGCAAGAAAAGATTTCAGAAAACAAATAGCGGGCAAAGAATCTCTGTTGATGGACCTTGAGATGCAGGATGAACTCGTCGTCACTAAAGACGGCTTGAGTCCGGAATCAACTCGAGAAGGATTGATGACGCCTTGAAAATGAAGCCATCACAAGCACACTGTTGATTATTCAGGTTTATGTCAATCAAGTTCAAAGGTTAATTTATGTACATGGATCTCAGCTGTCCATAGGGGCGACGCCGATCAGATCAGACCACTGTAAATCAGTGGTCGTGGAGATGAGCTCCTCAAAATACTGGGCCACGGCATCGTACTGGGCGTCACCAATTCGGTTCACCCGCTCATATTCTCCATCGACAGAGTAGTCGTACAGCTCGACGCGACCCCTAACCTTGGACGCATCAAACCTTGGCCGCGATGACTTTTTAAACGTCATATACTGTATGTACCGATGGTGCAAAGTACGGATAGAGTATCCCATGTATATTCGCTTTGGATTGGTGTTGTGCGCCCAATATTGAGACACCGCAGCGGCTCTAACGTGGGCCTGCTCCTCCCGCATCACTGGCAGGAGCGAGACCCCAGCTCGGTCTTGGCCCGGGGTGTCGCTGAGATTGCACATGTCAATGAGCGTTGGGAAGACGTCATTTTCTTGCGACAGTGCCTTCAGCATAGTTCCGCGTTTGACGGCGCTATTTGTTTTCGACGCCAGAAAATTTGACGGCGGAACGATGACGAAAGGAACTTGCAGCGACTTGTCAAAGTTGCTCTTCTTTGCCCACACATTGTGGTCACCGAGATGAAATCCATTGTCAGACCACAATACCACGATGGTGTTTTCCTGTACATCTGAGGAAAGTGTTTCCAGACTGTCTACGAGCCTGCCTATCTCGGAATCCATGTATGTGAGACTGGAATAATACGCCCTCCGCATTCCGGCATCGTTCAGTTTCTTTTTGTACTGCTTGAGTTCGTGGTTCTTTGTCTTTGAGTAAATGCTACTTTGCTCGTCGAAGAAGTCAGGCGACGTGATGTCACTAAATCCTTCAAGAAAGGCTTCGTCCGCAGTGTCGGCATATTGATTTTTAACGCTCGTGGGGTAAATCCACGGCATGTGGGTAGAGATGTAGCCAACTGCCATGAAGAAAGGGTTCCCTCCTGCGGTGTCGTCGTATACCTTTGCAGCTTCTTGAAGCGTCTTTATCGCCAAGGTGGTGAGGCACGTGTCCTGAGCATAGATAATGTCTTCGTCTCTAAATTGGTGCGCCTGGAGGCGCTTGGCCTTGGTGCTTTTGGAGCTTGGGTAGCTGTAGGTTTTCGGCACATTGCAGTACGCCATCGCGTTTTTCTGCATCATCTCGACGTTCACGAGAATGTCCCACGAGCACTCTTTAGAGCTCCCTTGTGCGCAAAGGTCTTCGTTTTGAGAGGAGGTGAAGCTGTTGGGGTCGAAGACTTTTCCAAGGCTATAGGTCGTGTAGTTGTATGAGCGAAGAGTCTGCGGGAACGTGACAAGGCCTGCGTTGCGAGCACGGAAGGTGCTCTCAAAGTCCCAGACACGAAGCTCGTCGAGTCTTTTCCCAGTCATCAGAGCCAACCTGCTGGGAGCACATTCTCCTTTATTCAGGTACATGTTTGAAAATCCAACGCCCATTTTGTACAATTTGTCCATATTTGGAGTGATTGCCACCCCATCTCCGAGAGCTCCAATTGATGTGCGTAGATCATCTGCAATGACGAAAAGGATGTTGTACTTTTCTGCGTTGCTGACATCTCTGTGCAGTCATGTGTTCAACAGAATATGGGTATTATTAGAAATGCGATTGTGTGCAACGTGTCTGGAGACTCGAGCCGCGCAGAACTTACAAAAGAGAACCTAAAATGAACACGAACGCGACTCTCAGCCATCTTCCCCCCAGCATTGTGTCGCTTTTGAGCAGGCAGATGCTTGGCTTGGACGTTCGCAGCGGATAGACAAGCGCTGCGAGCAGCCCCTCGGGTTCGTCTTCGGTGCTTGCTCAGAAATCGCGAAATCCTGTCTGCGAACCGCGCACGCAGCGTTTGCAGCTTCCTTTCAAGGTTTTGCAAGCGTGAAACAGCTTGTGAAACTGCATCCTCAGAACGCAGAGGTAGAGGAGCTACAAAGACTCTTCTGACGAAGTTTGAGGGAAATGAATGACGAAATGCCTACACTTGAATATGCTGAGCAGAGATTACCACACGTCATAATTTGCGTGTGAGGCGCTCTTATCCAGAGTGTTCTCTTCTTCTGCAGTGGACGTTTATCCCTGTCTCGATATGTCTCAATGACAAAACAAATTGCACACCCCTGCATAACAACTTTAGAACCAAGTCATAGGATTGTGGAGTACGTGTAATTCGCACAAGTTCGTGCATCTGTATAAGTATCGATCAGTTCAGAGTGTTCAGAGGTCTTTACTGTGTTTTCGAGTTGACCCCTCTACAGCTTCTCTCGCTGAAGGCACAGCGTAGTTCGGCGAATGACAGACGCCAATGCTGAGTATTGCGTACTATTACACAGTGCACAGGAATTTCGTTGATCGGCCGTTGCACAGCCTCTGATGGCTCTCCGAGTTTGATTGCGGGTGGTCCGTAAAATTTGTTCAGTTCGCAAGGGGGTTTCATGTACAGAACTTACTAATCCTCCTCTTACCATGCACCGTCACTGAAGTGATAGGCATCGAAACAACAGCAATTTGTCTATATGAAGTTGTATTGCTTGTATTGACTCTTTTGGTCTCTCTTTTGTTTTTTAATATGCGAAGAGTGGTAGAGGGATAAAGAGGAAACTCCTGAGATACAAAAATAGAAAGTCGCCGTTTATTGTTCGATGAGCATGGGTGGTCAATTTGGAGCAGTTAAACTATTATTTCACGGTTTTTCGTCTACAAAATATCCAATGCTCTCTAGCTCTTACGTGTGGCGTTGCGCACATGGTGTACGGGCCAGTGTCAGTCGTTGGTCTGCCACGTACTCCCTCCCCTCTTATAACCTACCCCCATTACCCACGAGTTGTTAACTGAACGGTGCGTTTGCCTCCATCTGCTTTGTGGACGAGGGACGCGCGAAGGTACTTCCGGAAGCGTGGTAACTTTCACTGGTCAAGAGTGTCAACGTGCTAAATAAAACCCAACAGTGGCTCTTGACTCTCTTGACTCTTTTGAACGAGAGCTACAGAAAGGGGCTCTTGTGAGCGACGATCCTGTAACTATTTAATAACTTTGTTTCGATGGCCGTGAATAGGTGGTTCAGCTGGAAAACGCATGTCTTCGAAAGTTCAGAGTGGTGCGTGTGGTAAGCTTATTGAAAGTAAATGTAATACAAGAAACGAGTTTTTTAATCAATGGAAACTGTAAAAGTATCAATTGCTCCCGTGAAACTCCACTGATTGATTGATAAGTTCAAGAACAGTTAGACCATGTGGCCACACATTCTGCTACTACTGGCAGAGAATACAACACCTCATAATCATGTCCAGAACTGAACCTCGTCTGAATGGTAGCTCCAAGAAAGGTCATTGACCACAGCGGCCATTGCTACATTTCTTTCTTTTGGGCGAGGACGGCAAACCACTCTCGAGACGCGGAAATAGAGACTGAGCTGTTGTTGCAATGTGAAAAGTGTATGGCGAGATGCACTCTTCTAACTACTGTAGCTCTGTGACTACTACCTCCTCTAATTACGTACGGCACTAGAAGATAGCCTAAGCGCTGCCGCGTCGTTGTGGGTGAATCGAATACAGAACAATTTCGAATCAATTTTATTCGCGAACAATATTTAGCTCTTTGGGTCTCCTTCATGAACGCCCATTCCGGCTAACAAAATGAGCGAAAGACGAAATGGTCCGGATTAAAAGACACTGTCTCAAGGCTTCTCGAGTATTGCCAGAACTCGGCTTTTCTACAAAAGTTCAGAGCGGTTTGGGCCAAACGAATCAAATTCATCGTGAACAAATAAACAAATGTTCAACAATACCCAAAAAAATTCACATGCGGGGAACACATTTTCATGAAACTCGCATAGAATCTCTCAGCGCGGCCACGTACACCCTGTATCCCACTCCCACCAAAAAAACGCAGATATCGTGTGCCCCCAAAATAACCCCGATGGGAAATCCGCTATGCTGCGGCATAATTCGGTCTAGCGCGCATGAGTTCAGATCGCATGCAGGCTCCCAGCCTCTTTCCGAATTCTACACTCTACAATTTCGCCAGTCCTCCGCTGTAAGGATACGCGTTGTCGGACGCTTGTGCGCCTTATCGACTGGTAGAGCGCGCTACCTGCACGCGGTAGAATAGACCGTGACCGCGAAGAGTGATTGATGAAAGATGATGAAAGAGCCTCTGGGGAGATAGGTGGATGGATAGATGCAGAGAGAGAGAGAGAGATTTAGAGAGAGCGAGAGAGGAGGGAGCGAGACCGCAAAGCTTGCTCACTCAGAAGCTAGACGTGGCACTCGAGTTCTCTGAGTATCTCTGAGTACTGGGTCTCTGGGTATAGAAATAGCGTGATTGGATGGTGATTTGCTTGAAGTTTGATAGCAAAGGTCACAGAATAGTGAAGAAGGGACTGTGACAACTGTGACCTTGTAGGAGTAGGCGGCTGGAGAGGCACGTCACCGGCTCAGGTGGCTCAGGACTGGGACATTTCCCAAACTCTACCGCAAAACACAGAGGCGCTCTGCCAGGTCGGGGCTTCGGGGGGATACACAGGCTCGAAGGCTCGAAAAGAAGAAGAAGGCGGAAGATGGTTGCGAAAAGCGGAGTGCTGGCGCTGTTGGCGGCTTGCCTGATCGGCGCCGGTGTGGCGGATGACTCGAGCCAGGAGGAAATCAAGTATAACGTGCTGATGATATTGGTGGACGACCTGAAGCCGGTGCTCGGGGCGTACGGCGACCAGGCGGCGCAGACGCCAAACATAGACAACTTGTTGAACCGAGGCATCCGGTTTGAGAATGCGCACACTCAAAAGTCGGAATGCGCGCCCTCGAGGATTTCGGTCATGACGGGCCACAGGAATGACTACTTGAAGATGTGGAACTTCAATGAAAACTTTCGCAACTTGCACCCTACAATGACAACGTTCCCGGGTTTCTTTCGTTCTCAAGGCTACTCTACTCAAGCCATCGGCAAGGTTTACGACAACCGTTATTTTGATGACGACAATACGGCGGACCTTTGCTCCAGCTCCAGCGATGTGTATTGCAGCTTTGATGAGGTTGTCATACCAAACATGTTTTATGACGACGACGATACAAGCTATTGCAACGGAAAACTTGCTTTACGCTGGCCCACAACTGACTCTTCTATTGACCAGACCAACGACAACAAATTTCAGGACACAATTTGGGCATTTGACGACAGTCTAAAGACGCAATACATTGAACAATGCATCTCGTGGCTGGGCCAGCAACGTTTAAAGACCCTGGCAGCAAGCGGAAATCCTTTCTTCTTGGCCGTGGGCTTTTTGAAACCGCACCTGCCTTGGGTCGCCCCGGAGTCAGCATTCGAAGCCTTTCGCCAGACCCCGGACAACTTATTCCAGCCCCCACCCGGCTTTGATACTCAGTCAGACACTGTAAGTGATGACTCGTTCTGGGATGACTCCACACTTTCCTATTCAGAGCTCCCAGCAAATGACGAATTGAACAACTACGGAAATTACGCTTCATACTCGTTCGCAGATCGAGCCAGAGGATACTATGCTGCTACCCATGGCATGGACGAACAAGTTGGAGCTCTTATGAAGGTCTTCGATGAAGAAATCGATGCCACAGTGCGAAACAATACAATCATCATTTTCTGGGGCGATCATGGTTACCACCTTGGAGATCACAACATGTGGTGCAAGAAAACTCTTCTCGAGCACGGAACTCGTGTTCCAATGGGTATTGTCCCCCCTGCTGCTTATGTCGCAGCAAACACGGAGCTCAGCCCCAAGTTAGGCAATGGACTCTATACGCTCGCTCCGGTGGACTCGGTTGATCTTTTCGCAACAGTTCTAGATTTCACCAACATGGAATTCTCAAGCACTCTCGCCGGTACCAGCCTCATCCCGCTCATGGAGAACCCGGACTCGTACGTCCGCACGGCCTCTGTGTCGCAGTACGAGTCTTATCCTGACGGAGATTACATGGGATACAGCGTTCGCACAAAGTATCACCGTTTGCTGGTCTTCCTCCAGACGAACAACAACGGCGCCATCAAAAGCTTGAGCTACAAGGGAATCGAGCTGTTCCGCTACACGCAGCCTGGCAACTACGAGGTCATGAGCCTTGCGTACGACGACGACTTTGAAGCAGTCAAGGAGGAAATGCTCGCTATTTTGGAAGACTCGCGCAACAGCGACAGCATTCCAGACAAGGATTGGACTCACTTGTACGAGCTGGACGTTGCTCCGTTCGACTTGAACTGGGACTACAGCAACTATCCGCTGACCGACGTCACCAGCCAAGCATAATTAATTCAGCGATGCCTTGGTTGTCTTGCAATAGTATGTTTGTAGATTTTCCACCATTCCAGCCGCTTTAGAACCCAGTATATTATCTTTTTCTTCTGGACATAACAAAACCTAATTTCTGAATTCTGATTCGTCTGTCCTGCTCTACGCTCTTAGTGCGATTATTTGGTAGTGTATTTGTAATACACATTGCTGAAACTCCTAAAGCGTACCGCTACGGGCACGTATAGCGAACATGCAGGATGACGCCACATCGAATACATCGTCGAGCAATGTTAGCTGCAAAAGAAAGAGATAAGATAGCCAGTTGTGTTAGTTGTGTTAGTTGTGTTAGACTTTCTGGACTGACCGTGCGTACAGTGCGCTACATACCACTGAACTTCGCAGTTCACTGTCAATCAAGAACAGTTTGCTCTGTCAATCCAGTCAATCCAGCGATTCGTAAAGTCCACGATCATGATCTGCCATCCATGCAAGAAGATAAAGATCTTCTGGGCTCCAAAATAGGTTCGCATCCCAATCATGATTGAGAATTGATTCAGGATTGAGAATTGATTCAGGATTGAGAAATTCAAGATTCCGCTTTTCACCTGATACTGACTGTGAGTACAGTGACCACCCAAGCGACTCGGGCTCATCTTCGGATGATGATTCGCGTGGCACTGCGTTCTTCGATTCACAAATATTCACAATTACCGCAGTACTCGTACTCACTGTCAATCCTTCGGCACTGGAAGCCCTGAAGCAAGTTTGTACACAGTTCAGACGCATTCATCGCTTGGGCTTTTAACTCAAAAGGTGCATAGGCGACAAGAATGGGACTGGTTGGAAACCATTGTGGTGGAAGGAGCCCTAGAGTTGTTTAGCCAGCAATCCTTGAGACTCCGACTCTAAACGTCAGCGCAATTAGCGTGCAAGTGACTGTACGTACTACACTAAGAACTCTGACATACTCTGACTGCACGAGTGCAACGCCATTCAACATTCAACGCCACAAAAGGAATTGTCGCGAAAGGGGAGAGTTGCAAAGCTGCAACACGCGCTTGCAGGTACCGCGAGGCAGCGGTCGTCCGGAGCGTAAGAAGTTGATGCCCCAGTCCTCGGCGGCACGCGGAACGAAGCAAGAACGAAATGGTGCGCAGCTGGGTGTCAGCGGCGTGCGGGCTGGCGGTGTGCGCAGTTACGGGTGTTGAGGCGAAAAAGTACAATGTACTCTACATCATCGTGGACGATCTCAAGCCAACGATTGGAGCGTATGGCGATGAGGTTGCGATCACGCCAAATATGGACAACCTCTTCTCTCGGGGAATTAGGTTCGAGAATGCTCACTCACAAAAGTCGGAGTGTGCTCCATCCAGAATCTCCATGATCACCGGGCGCCGGAACGACGCTCTCCACATGTGGGGCTTCACAGAGACATTCCGTTCCTTGCACAAAAGCATGTGGACAATGCCTGGTTTCTTGAGGTCGCAAGGCTATCGCACAGAAGCGATTGGCAAGGTGTTGGACAACAGAAATTTTGACTCTCTTGTGGATACTTGCTCCGGTGATTCTGATGTGCACTGTTCATTTGACTATGCCAAAATCCCAAGAAACTTTTACGACGAGAGCGGCACGCTCTGTGATGGATTGTCCGCTTTGCGATGGCCCACTCGGGACAGCAAAATAGATCAGTCCAACAGCAACAAGGACCAAGCGCTGATCTGGGAAGTTGAGGACGACTACGTCAATCGCCACATCGATTATTGCATCGCCGAACACGCAATTGAGCGGCTCAAGGTACTTGCCGAGGGAGACCAGCCGTTTTTCCTAGGAGTTGGTTTCGCAAAACCTCACATGGCGTGGGTTGCACCAAGCGCTGATTACGACCATTTTCGTCAAATTCCAGATCACATGTTGGAGCCTCCCCCGGAATACACAACAGGGACGGACAACATTGCCAGTGACGATTTCTGGGGCGACCATAACGCCATGTCACGTGTGGACGACAGTCAAGAACTCTTGAGCTTCAAAGGGGCCGCAAACGTTTCTCCGGCAGATCGCTCCCGGGGCTATTACGCGTGCACAGAGTTTGTCGATCAACAGGTTGGCCGCCTCATGAACGTTCTGGACAACGAGCTTCCCGAGTCCGTTCGAGATGACACCATTATTGTAAGTTTTCCCTCGTTTGATACTTTTGTTCAGAGCCAAGAAATACCTGCTCACACCAAAAGTACACTTTTACTACACTAGCTTTTCTGGGGCGATCACGGCTTCCATCTCGGTGACCACAACATTTGGGGCAAGAAGACAGTTCTCGAGCAAGCAACACGTGTTCCAATGGCAGTAATTCCTCCCAAAAATTACGTTGCAAATAATCCGGATATCCAAGCAAATATCGCCACAGGAAATCTGCATTCCATGGTGCCAGTCGACTCGGTCGACATTTTCCCTACCGTGCTGGAGATCAACGGTATGGACTTTACTGACACTCTCTCCGGAACTAGCTTGGTTCCAGTTCTCCGGAATCCGGAACAGTCAGTACGGAAAGCCTCTGTATCACAGTATGAGAGTTACAGTGCTTCAAACCAAATGGGCTACAGCGTGAGGACTCAGTATTTTTGTTTGGTGGTATACTTTAGTCATCGTACTTCGACGAGTGCTAATAAAGCCATTCGAAGCATTAATCCTACTGCACTTCAGTTGTATCGGTACCTGCAGCCCGGAAACTTTGAAAATATTGATTATGCCGACGACCCGGACTTTCAAAGCGTCAAAGCGGAGCTATTGGCACTCACCCAGGATCCGAACGAGTCAAACCTGATTCCTACCAATGATTGGTCACATCTTCTGTCCGGCGACACCACTACATTTGACCACAACATGTACTAGATTGTGGAACGGAAAATGGAGAGATTCATTTTCTGGACATGGGCAACTGACAGGCTCTTTCCCAAAAACTGAAAGTCCTGATTTCTCTACTTGGTTATTTTCGTTTTTACGGCTTTCAATCAAAACGCTTCCTTTTTCTCCTGTTCACGTTTACATTTATCAAACACATTTTGGGCAACTTCGTTTCTCATCGGCTCTTCTTCTTTGACAATACGCACACAGCTTGGACGAACGTAATAGCCCAGTCAAAGTGAAAAGCAGATTTGAGGAAACAAGAAAACTGCACATAGGTTTCATATTACAAAGCTTTCATTCATTCTTGTAGAGCATTACGAGACTATGGATCGCACCAGAGAGGAGATGGTCATGATCTCGGATCCGCCGCCCACTGCGTCAAACAAAAGATATGCATCTTGCTCCCAGCAATTCAATTCCGCCATCGCCCCGCGAAATTGTGTACGAGAGATACTTTCCTTATCGATCGAAGCCCTGGAGAGTATACCGGCTAGTTTAATCTGCTGTTTGTGCTGATCGCCAAAGCCTGTCATCACCTCCAGCTTGTCTCTAATTGCTTTCAACAAACTTCGAATACTCGCAGATGTCTGGCCATCCAGCCCAGCCGCGCGCGAGGACCGCGGAGGGACTGGTGCCCCAGCAGAGTGGGGAAACAGACTAAAACTTTCATCTCCACCTTCCAAGCCTCGCGAAGAAAGCGAAGACATTGAAAAAGGATAAATAGTATCGACGATTTGCGCAATTCCAACGCGATCTTCCCCGGCGCCAACGATCTTTGTGTACAAGAGATCCGCGTCCGTCCCAAAGCAAGAAAACCCGGCGGCTGCCCGTTGAAATGCCCCATACGTGAGCGTTGATTGGTCTTCATCGTCCAGCAAGCAAAACTTGCGTAGGTATGCTGCTAAAAAGCGCTTTTGGTCGTGCTCCATTCCGTACCGGGTTTTCTGCTCGAGAGTTTTTCTGATAGCATCCAAAATTTGCACGTACTTTTGTTCCAACGGATTTGAATACAAGTTTAGACCGGCAACTTGCTGGTCAATTGGTTGTTTGCGTGCAAAGGCTTCGCGCGATAGGGGGTCTACCTTTCTCTCGGTCTCAAAAAAGGAATCCATACCCTGATTTCCATAGAAAGCCTCGGTAAATGCATCACACGACACGATTTGCATCACACGTCCGAAGGCATGAAAGTATCCCCCGATGCAAAAGTCTCTCGGTGAGTACGGAGCGTTGCATCGAGACTGAGGGTTCGTCACCTGCTGACGCTTCAGGTTCACAAGGGCTTGGCGCTCGCGGCCGGAGTTGCGTGTCTGGACCTCCCGTAGTTCCATCGTATCATCGGTGAGAAAATAATTCATCCGGAAGTACCTCCGATCTCCCAAAACGGAGGGATCGTCCCAGATGCAATCAAACTGCAAAACCTTGCCGTCGTTCTCGATAAACTTGAGAGAGGAGGTCGTTGACTTGTGTGTCAGTGGCTTTGCTCTCACCAAGGCAGGGGTGCCCGAGGTATCGCGGGAAGATTGGCCGAAAAGCGTGCTGTTTGTAGTCTTTGGTGCGGGCTCTTTTGGGATCTCCAGAGCATATGGAGGCATCTCGATCTTTGGGTAGTTTTCTTTGAAGAACTCGCGAGCTTTGCTGTCAGCGTCGACGACCACCATTTCTAGCTCCTTTATTCTAATTTTCTGGCCAACCACGAGGTCCTGAATGTTGAGATTGTTGATAGTCCGTGGCAAAAGAAATTGCGATGGTCGACCTGGAGTTGACTCTGTGACGGATACCTTATCACTCTCCAGGAAATACTTGAGAACGAATGTTCGGATGTGAAAACTTGTGTCTTCTTTGGTGCGAAAGGTTCTTGACCTGCTGTCAAAATTTCCATAGTGCTCTTGTACGTCTTCCTTGTGATAGAGCGAGAAAGTGAGCACAACCCCTCCATACTTTATCCACTTTGGTATTTTCACCTTTCTGTTCAACGGGATGTCGGGGTGCTTTTGAGCCATTGCAGAGGTGCTCGTGTACATCTCGTCTGGAGTCAGAGCCTCTTCATTCCTCGCTGAAGGCACCACATCCCAGCTCTTCGGCTTCGAGTACCTTATCTCGCGACCAGCCAGCGCGTTTCCTCCCAAGGCGATATTCTCACTGTCCCTGTCCTTGCGATCAGGCTGGACGCGCCACACTCCATTCATCAAAGAATAAAATTCGTCGTCAGATTCTATTGCGGCGCTCAGGTTTTTGTGGTACTCCAGAAACTCTGGCCAAGAAACTTCGTTCTCGTCCTCCAGGTTGTCCCACTGGCGCAAAAATTCGCGCAGGACTTGCGGCGCGGAAGCCTTTTTAGAAATCACTTCGGGGTGTCGACGAGCATCGTAGGCAACTTCCAAGTCTTCAAGGGTGACACAATCTCCGTGGGTCTTCTCGAGTTGATCGAAAGCCTTTCTAATAATAACTTGCCTCTCCTTCGACACTGGTCCCCGAATTCCACGCAGAAGCTCGTTCTGTGTGACAACTCCATTCCGGTCGCGATCAAAGTAATCGAAGACTTCGTCAACTTCGACCTGATTTAAGCGCACCCCCAGATCCTCCAGACTGTACTTGAGCTCATCCCGCGTCAGCCCACTGTCATCATTGTCTGTCATGATTCTCACCAGCCTCGCGAAACTGTGCAGCCCGTGCTGCCCTTTAGCTGCGATCTTGCTTCGCAGCCTGTCTATGGCCATCGGTTCCTTGACAAGCGCTCTCGGCTGACCCATTTTCCTGCCATACTCACTGGACGAGGGTGTCGCTGTCATGGTTACTGCGCCAAACCCCATGAGCATGCGGTTGGTCTCCTCGCGCTTGGCGAGCAAGTCTCGCTGTCCGTACCGAGACATTTCTCCGCTTTGATCGTGAGCGCCACCACTCGCAGCAAGCTCAACAAGTGCCCGTTCGAGCCTCTTCCAGTACGCGCGCCTGTCTCTCTGTTTCTCCGGTGCTTGCTTGCCTCCAAGAGTCTATCGAGCTGCTCTGCACAGTGTCGCGACCAAGAGATGGCTTCGACTCAGCAAAGCTTTCTCTTCTTTGCTTTTCCTCTCTTTTCCTTTCTTCTCTTCGACTGGCGCTATCGCGCGCTTAGTCCTGTGCCTGGCACTCCGCTCTTCCTTCCTCTCAATCCCTCTTGCAGCAACTTTGATCATGTTTGCTGAGAAAGAGAAACTTCGCACTGGCACTAAACTTTGGCAGCGCAAAAGGGATTGCAAACGGTCAAAAAAATTGTGTACCGGTACTAGCACAAAGTGCATCTAAAGTTACTCAGAGTCTGCAGGTAGAGTAACGGTACTGGTATTAGTAACAACCGCTACAGTTGGCGGAAAAAAGCTTCCTCGGTGGTGTGAGGAAAGACAAGGGAAGGAAGGATCACGGCGAGCGCGAAAGAAGAGCAGAGTTCAGAACATCGATCGATTGTGTTGTTTAATGATCAAGAATGAAACTAAAAAAATAAAGGAGAAAGGAGAAAAGAATAATTTTAGAAGAACAATGTAAGGTCAGAACTTTTTACATTTGAAGATATAATGTATTCAAAGACGTGTCACAGAAGTCTCAGGAATGCCCGAGGATATATTTTGGTCAACCAGCTCGATGGAAGTTGCGTCTCCATGTAGCGCGTTTACGTTGGTGTTGCGGATATGACCAGCACTCCGGTTGCGGCGAGCAAGGAAAAACTGGACGACTGTCCCGATCAAAGCGAGACAGCCGACAGTTCCGACAACGATCATGCCAGACGCTAAATCAGCCCTCCTTGTCTCAGCATCTGCAATATCAGCCATTGCTCGCTTGAAAGTGTTGAGCAGTTGCTCGCAATCGTCATTCACAAGTCCACGAAAGAGACGTCGGCGAGCTCCGTAAAAGTCCTCTTCTGGAGAACCCCGGATAAACTTTCGCGGAGCTGGCGGAGGTCTGGCAAAGTCGAGGTACATATCCTCGTACAAGAAATCTGTTCTTCGCAAAGTGTTGAGCGTTCCATCCAAAATGCTGGACGCCTCCGCCCGCGCGTAACATTCCGGGGGGGGCTGCTCGGCAGGAGGGGGGATGGACACATTACCACGCACGCCAGCCAGAACCACGAGGACGAATGCCGATACCAAAAACAAATAGAAACAAGGGTAATACTTCCAGATGTGCGAGAAGAAGGCCTTGATACCACTCTCGAAGGCCTCCACCGGAGTAGCCACGACGGTGGCAATGGGGTGGTCTTCGTCGTCTCTATCGCGACGATTAGAGACCTGTGATTCAGGCGAGAAAGATGAGACACCTTGGACATCCGAAGAGGGCGAGAAATCTTGCGCACCTTCCACTTCTGCTGCTGGAGGCTTTCTTGGATTGTGCGCAAGAGGAGCAGACGGTTCCTGTGATTGCCGCATACGCTCCACCTGCTCTTCCTGAACCCTTTTGATCGTCTCAGGGTGGACACCGCGATCGTAATTCACATGTGCCGAAGCGAACGTTGCTCCCTCTCGCTCGTCCTCCTCCACAGGTACAACATTGTTGCGCGGGGAATTGGTACGCGCCGGCTTAGAGGCAGGAGGTACTGCAGCTTTGGCACTTGCAGCGGCTCCAACAGGCACAGCAGCTTTGGCACTTGCTGCGGATGCGCTCGACTCTTTGACTGGCTCTTCTTTCGCGGAGTCCTTTGGAGCTGGACCTTTCGTGATGGTGGGTTGCTTGGAAACGTCTGGAGACGCGTCTTTAAACACGGCTTGTTGAGAGAACTCTCGTCTTGAGTCGATATCGATATCATGGAGAGCTTCATCGTCGAATACAAAGGTTTGCTCGCGGTTGTAAGGGATCGCCGGAAAGTTCGTGCCAGACGACATCCGTGACTTGAGTCTCCCTTGCTCGTCCATACCGCGCGGATCTTCAATAATAGTTGACGAGAATGGATCTACAAGAGACCTGTTGCTCTGGCCGAGGGATGCCCCGTCTTCGCACAGGAGAGCGATGCCCTCCATTAGCTCCGCATCCGTCTCTGATCGCATCGACTGAGGGCGAGGACGGTACTGGTGGTGAGACATGTGTGACTGGAGGTTTGGCTCCTCTAGTGCCTTGCTGTTGTCAACAGGTGCGTCGAACAGGAGGTTGTGGTAGTCGTTGCTGTGTGCCGAGTGCATGTACTCGTTCGAATCTGCCTCGAGCTCAGTTTCAGGTGAGCCCATGGAGTCCATCGGCGAGCCGTTGACATGAAAGCGCTCGTCGTTGTAGTATACGGAGTGAGAGTCGTGGCTGACGTTAGAGGAAGGCACGTAGACTGAGGTAGTGTGCTTTGGGTCGTAATAGTCTTGCTGATACGACGCCTCCACGCGACGCCTCTTCCCGCCATAGTATTCCTCTGCTTCGTAATGCTGATGAGGGACGGTTTGCATCTGGCGCTGAGAATACATGTCATCAACAGAAATCGGGCTCTCGTTTGTGTAGTACTGGGAATCTCCCGAGTAAAGAGCCGCAATGTCATAGTTATCATTGCCGTAAGTGGCATCCAAAGGCTCAAAAAGATCAACAGGCTCGCTCGGGATGGCAGATGACAAATCTTTGCGCTTGTGAGAACCTCGACTGGCTACCTCCTCGGAAGAGCCGATAGACGCGGTGCCTGCGCCCTTCGAAGGGACGCTGCGACTCGAGTATATCGTGAATGGAGGAGAGGAAATGCGAGCCACACAGCGGAGGAGCTCCTTTGGCGAAGAGTCAATCCTTCCGCCTCGGAGCAGAGGTTTTGAGCCTTGAAAGATATATATGCGGAGAATGTGCTCAGTGCTCTGCTTGTACCTGCCCCCTTTCCATCCATAATGCCAGGCTTTTTCGCGGAATTCAAAAGCAATAGTCTTCGCATCCTTAATATAATTGGATGTTCGCGCCCGGAAAAGAGGGAGAAAGGGAGACTCGTTGGAACGCTCAAAGGTGCACAATCTCTCGGCGGTGATCTCCTGTCCCATTTCGATATCTCCAAGACGGTCCGTGAGGTCGTCGTCACAGACTGTGACCCCATCTTCCATCAGAGGCAGAAACCGGGCGACCGCAATGTAATGCTCGCTGTTGTCCACATTCAAGTGGTCGTCTGTCAAGTTCACCTTCACCGGCACCTCGCACGCATGCGAGGACTTGTGGTTCGGCCCGCAGCACGGGAAGCATCTGAGATGCTTCTTCCCGCCCTTCTTGTTGTTCCTCTGGTACGATGCGCTAAATCCGCCGTCGATAGCAAACTCTACCTTCATGTGCTTCATCAGCCTCGGATCGTGCGCGTCCTGTACATTCACCTGCACCTGCGTCACGACATCTCGCTCTTGCTTCATTTCCCCCGACTCCACCGAATTCTAAATACAACACGCCCCGTCGCGGGAACCTCCCACTACTCGCCTCCTCTCCGACTTGTGCCCGCTCTGCGCCCTCGGCTCTCAGAGTCTTGCCGATGCAGCTCGGGTCGTCGACCGCGAGGCCGCCTCCGTTATATCGAGGCGACTCAGTGACCTAGCTAGCTACCGCCTTTGCACGCGGCCGTCGGGCCCACACCCGCGCTGTCCACTCCTCTCTGCGCTGCTCTCTCGCTCTCTCTCTCTCTCTCTCTCTGCGTCGTTTCCTCCTTGCTCGCTTGGTCGCTTGGTCGCTTGGTCGCTTGGTTGCTTGGTTGCTTGGTTGCTCGCTTCGTCTTCGTCTTCGTCTTCGTCTTCTTTTTGCGTCAATTCCGTCAATTCTTTTGCCCGTGGCTCACGAGAGAGAGAAGGGTCTAGGCGTTCATAGAGGAATGGGTAATCGCGACCGACTTCCCTTGCGCTGGTGTCTGATGGGCAGCGACTAGGCGCAGCTAGGAGGTTGGGTAAGGGTGGAGGGAGAGGAGGTGATGATGAGAGCTGCAAATGCTCCTTCCCATTCCTCCCGCGCTACCCCGCCAGCTACCGGACTGGATAAGGGTTTTGGTAGGAGAGAGCCGGGCTAGGCCGCGGAGTAGGACAGCCCCTTCCTCTTTCTCTCTTTCCTTCCCTTTTCCTTCCTCCTCCCGACCCTTCCTCCCTGCTCCAAAGTGGGGGCGGGTAGGGAGGGCTAGAGGTGTGTGGAGGGTTGGGTGCTAAGAGATATTAGTCAATGAGTTAGGTGGACGGTGAGAGGGGCGCGGAGGGCTGTGAGGGAGGACTGGCTGGGAGGGCGTGCTGCTGTGAGGGCAGTCCTGTGAGGGGCGAGAGGGAGGAGCCTCTAGGAGTAGCTATTCGCTACTGTTGTGCAGAGGGCGGAAAGGTGTGAGGGGGAAAAGGTGTCAAGGTTGTGAAAGATTGACCGGTTGGAGTGGTTGCCTCAGGCTAAGGCTTTGATCGTGGCCAATTCGACGCGAGAACGGCAAGGAGGAGCTGAAAGGGAAGTTCGCTTTGGAATTTGGAATTTTTACGCTACCGGTATGATGCTCAGGGATTCCGACTTTAGAGAATCAGAGTTGCAGTACCAGTAGTCCTTGTTTGTTTCTGTCAGTTGCCGAGTACGGAGGCGGTAAAATGTAATTCAGACACGGATGCTCTAGCAATTTCTATGTTTTCAAGTTCAGGTTTGGATTCTGGCCATGCTGCGAGTCCATTTCGTGTACCCACAGCACTCTGAGAGCAATGGCAGCCATGATGAAAATGGCAGCGCTTGACTAAGCGTCTCTTAAACGCGTGGAGACATGCGAGGACATAAGAGCGGGCGGGAGATATATCTCGGGACCGCGGAGGAGTGTCATGACGTTGCAGTGCCACTCAGACTCGCGCAAAGATGTCGTCACTCTTTCTTCACTTGGAGAGGATTGTAAACTTTAGCGTGAGTTGTGCTATGGTTTGGGCCAACCCTCTGAGGGCCGCAAAGAAATGCAATGTTGAATTAGGTGGTGTATTGGCTGAATTGAACCTTTTCATTTGGGGAGGAATGGTCGAACTAGTAGCTAAAGATTGAAAGAATGAATTCGAGACCTGGGAGAAGCTGCGTAGCACTCTGCTGACGACTCGAGTACTCGAGTGGTTTGATTCTTGAAGATAGAGGCTCAGTATCGGCACTCAGTACCGGCAACGTTTACAGGAGACGGGTCTTACGATGACATTGGCAGTGAGCACCAATAACGGTTCAGAATGAATTCATGAAGAGTCAAATACTCGGTGAACAAACATTTGATTTTTGTTGACTGAGAGAACCCAAAACATTCTAGCTTTGTTCAAATTCCAACGCCTAGAGTGCTTCTGNGAGGGGCGCGGAGGGCTGTGAGGGAGGACTGGCTGGGAGGGCGTGCTGCTGTGAGGGCAGTCGTGTGAGGGGCGAGAGAGAGGAGCCGCTAGGAGTAGCTATTCGCTACTGTTGTGCAGGGGGCGGAAAGGTGTGAGGGGGAAAAGGTGTCAAGGTTGTGAAAGATTGACCGGTTGGAGTGGTTGCCTCAGGCTAAGGCTTTGATCGTGGCCAATTCGACGCGAGAACGGCAAGGAGGAGCTGAAAGGGAAGTTCGCTTTGGAATTTGGAATTTTTACGCTACCGGTATGATGCTCAGGGATTCCGACTTTAGAGAATCAGAGTTGCAGTACCAGTAGTCGTTTCTGTCAGTTGCCGAGTACCGAGGCGGTAAAATGTAATTCAGACACGGATGCTCTAGCAATTTCTATGTTTTCAAGTTCAGGTTTGGACTCTGGCCATGCTGCGAGTCCATTTCGTGTACCCACAGCACTCTGAGAGCAATGGCAGCCATGATGAAAATGGCAGCGCTTGACTAAGCGTCTCTTAAACGCGTGGAGACATGCGACAAGAGCTTTCGTTGCAACGTGCAGGACATAAGAGCGGGCGGGAGATATATCTCGGGACCGCGGCGGAGTGTCATGACGTTGCAGTGCCACTCAGACTCGCGCAAAGATGTCGTCACTCTTTCTTCACTTGGAGAGGATTGTAAACTTTAGCGTGAGTTGTGCTATGGTTTGGGCCAACCCTCTGAGGGCCGCAAAGAAATGCAATGTTGAATTGGGTGGTGTATTGGCTGAATTGAACCTTTTCATTTGGGGAGGAATGGTCGAACTAGTAGCTAAAGATTGAAAGAATGAATTCGAGACCTGGGAGAAGCTGCGTAGCACTCTGCTGACGACTCGAGTACTCGAGTGGTTTGATTCTTGAAGATAGAGGCTCAGTATCGGCACTCAGTACCGGCAACGTTTACAGGAGACGGGTCTTACGATGACATTGGCAGTGAGCACCAATAACGGTTCAGAATGAATTCATGAAGAGTCAAATACTCGGTGAACAAACATTTGATTTTTGTTGACTGAGAGAACCCAAAACATTCTAGCTTTGTTCAAATTCCAACGCCTAGAGTGCTTCTGGGTGGGACGGGTATCGACCTCTTCATAGTTGGAGCTGGAGCTGTCTGACCTTGGGCTTTCTTTCGTGACGATGTTTGCGTTTGTTTCGCAGTCCCATTCCTCTCCAACCCTCGTTTCCTACTATAAGCTTAGCGACGATTGGATTTGAAGTGGCTTGACTGAGCCCCGAGAATGTTCGTAAAAAAACATTTTCTTTTTCGCTTCAATGACAATCCAAAGCACGATAACCTGCGACAACCAATTGTGAATCATTACAGAACCCAACAAGAAGATGAAGATTAGGTGAATTTTTATATGTGCGAGCCTGCAGAGGCTGTGCACCGCGGATCAAGAAATAAAGGGCCGAATAACTTATATACGGCAGGGCATGTCTAAAATCGAGCACAATGGAGGAACACTCTGCGAGAGAAACTTTACTGCATTTACCACGAGATGATAAAACAGTGAATAACTTGAATCATAGAATCTGGCACACGCAGAGATTTCAAGTACACAACTGCCGTTCTGACAATCCATTAATTACGATACTCACGCAATCAATGAGAGGCGTGCAAGTAGAAGAGGGTCAAATTTCCAAACTTCACTCTCTCAAGAATTGGCAGGCCCGGGCATTTCTCGACGAAGAATGAGTGAATTCCAAGTCATCGGGGTATATAGTGAGAGAAACTGAAAAGTCCTACAACGAGAGTCGTTCCACATGGAGAACCAAGAACAAGTCTGTGTCCCACAGTCACTTTGCCGAAGCGATCTTTCAAACCAATCGTCTGGATCGAAATCTTCTTTTCTGAGTTCCAAGCTTGGTTCCACCGTTGCGACCTCAAGAGCCAAGGAACGTCTGCGAGTAGCAGGAAGGTAACGAATCGGTACGACACAGCTGCCACGGCAGCTGCGCGCCTTTCCTAAGATTTGGCACAAGTGCTCTGAATTCGCGAAGGACACGAAAGAGTTCTTCTTGACTGCGACCTGACGTATACACTTCGTCTCTGTGGTGCCATTGATGATATTGGGATGAGCATCAACAGCCAGCCTGAATCTCATCACGTTAATGCGGAATCAGTCTTTCGGGCCTTTCGGGGTCTTCAGTGTCTTCAGTGTGGAACAAAACGATCGCGCCGCCCGAGTCGCCCAAAACCCACTCGCTTCATTAACGTTAAACACTGCAGTAAACCACTTCGGTTGATCCCTTTACCCAGGCCAACTGAAGCATGCGAAGCACTATCTTGCCGCACACTTCACACAACGGCTGAAGACCAAATTGCTCATTCGCATTCGTTTTGGATCGCGCACGAGACATGGCCGTTTTCTCTGTTCAAGCTGTTGGGGAGTGTATTCTATTCTATTGTACACCCACAATGCCCGCAATTCAAACTTTTATGTTCTAGTAATTCAGGTATTTGCGTATCTTGGGACCATTTGAGAAAACGAAGAAAATTTGGCGTATCGATCATCTAGTATTTAAATTAGTATACGTCAAATTTCGAGACTTTTTTCGGTTTACACTTTTTATAATGATTCGCTAAGTAAGTGCGTATGCGACATAAGGGTGTTGTATACAGCGGCGTATGCGACCGATTGAAAATTATGGAAAATGGACATCGTTTTGCTATAGTATTCTCGAGCTGTTCAAGATTCAGTCCTGAGTTAAGGGACAACTAAAAAGTATTGTCTCTACTATGGTTTAGATTAACCAAACTGAAAGACCTGTGCTCCCGCGGTTTAAGAGGTAGGAAGGGTGCACGGCACCGATATTCTCGATTTTAGATTATATTCCAATTCATATGTGTATATAAAAAAGTATTGATTCTCGAACACATCGTGAAGGAGGAATCGTTCTCTTGGGGGATTGGCTCGCAAGTAATACTAGTAATACCCTTTATCTGACTCTCATAAGTCAGTTAGTCACAATACCAACACAGCGCACACTGGGGCAACTTTCAGACCAGTACTGCTACGCGTAATCAGCAAAAGACCGTAGTATTGGTTTGCAGTGATCGCTATGATCGCGCATTTTTGTGGATTGCGCGAGTGACTTCTGCTCCGTCTTCAAGCGAACCATGTCGTCCAATTCGAATTAAATGGTCTCTCGCAATCTAAGATGCGCGGAACTTGAACGAAAGATTAAATTTGTAATGTTACTCAGAGATCAGCGGACACGTGGGCTTGCATCGTGGGCGAACATTTTCATCCACATCGTTTCACTGGAAACCGAAATGCCAACTGTAAGACAAGTTTTGAACGGGTTCCTGATGATTTCTGCTTCGGATTTTCTGACAGTGGATGGACTGTCGGGATCGCTGAGATCCAAAATATATCAAGATAACATCAGTCACAGCATGACTCGGATCGACTCAAAACTGAGAATTGGTATGAGCTTTCGTTTTATTTTAGATTTAAAAACATGCTTCTTTCCAGTAAACTCTCAAGCCCTCGTCCTATCATCCTCGCAAGTTGCTGAGTGCTTTCACTTCGTGATACATATCATATAAGCTTAGCAGCAGCAGTTCTACGGCACGTGTGCGTACCAGGCCCATGAAGAAGGCTAATCACGTTTTGTAGTGGGGTACACACCGCTGGCTTCGCTTTACCGTGATTCAAGATTCGTCGCTATGCCTGGTACTACTGAGCTTGGAGTATCTCGCTATGACAGCTAGTGTACTAGCCTCTCGAATGGTCGTGTTTTGGACTGGGCTAGTGCTCGTGGTGCTATCTACTAATACCCCCGCGCCACAGTGGCGGATGGGGGTAGGCTAGGAGGGGAAGGGGGAAAGAGAGAAACAAAGTCTTCAAAAGTAGAAGTTACAGCTGGATGTGGATGTGTACTCTCAGTACTTGGTACTCTTTGTACTCACTGTCAGTGCTACGTTTAGTAAACTTGCTTGTCTCTCCATCTCTGCAAGAACTTGGGAAACACAAGTACGTACCGTTACCAGTACCGGTAATCTGTGACTGATGCTCACAGTATCTCA
Source organism: Parietichytrium sp. I65-24A (assembly GCA_012862575.1). Lineage (NCBI taxonomy): Eukaryota > Bigyra > Thraustochytrida > Thraustochytriidae > Parietichytrium > Parietichytrium sp. I65-24A. The sequence continues at coordinate 126,084 of BLSF01000002.1, forward strand.
CAGTCAATGATAGTCCATGATCAAGTGCTGACTTAGCTGACTTTGAGGTTTGGGCAGAGTGGCACATGGAGATTGGGAGATGCATTAACCTAGCTAGCGGGAGTGGGAGCAGTGATAAGTGATTACAAGGAAGGGGTGGCACGTCGTAGCGTCGTAGCGTCGTAGCGTCTTAGAGTTGTAGAGTCGTAGAGCTCGTAGCTTTCGTGTGTGAGCATCGTGAGTGTGCGCTCGTTGTGAGGGGCGTCGTGCGACGAAGGGGCGGCAAAGCCGTTTTGTGATCGAGACGAAGAGAGCAGCAGCGGGCGAGCGGGCGAGCGGGCAGCCTGGCGGCAGTAAGGGAGGCAGTAAAGCACAGGTGCGATTGTTGTTCTGTCTGTTGGTGCGATTAGGGGGGAAAGATGCCTTCGAATGACTTGTTTGAGGCGAAGGAGAATCGCGCCGCGGGGATGATGGCGCAGGGGATCCTCACGGTGGTGACTGGCGCTGTGGGCGTCGCCCTTGGCGCTGGGTTCTTCTCAAAGATGGATGTGCTCAATGCTCTCGCGGGGTCCTGGGCAGCTGGTGGAGGCGGCTCCAGCAGCCTGGCGATCACGTTGATGATGGGCGCCATTATCTGTGCAGGGGTGTCCATCTTATTCGGCTGCTTGAGCATCGCTTCCAGCGTACTGAACAACAGGGTTTTGGCGGCGGTGAGCCTCTCCCTTCTCTTCATTGTCTCTGCTGTGGAGCTTACTGGCGGGCTTTTCTACACCCAGCTCGTGTCAAGATCCTACTCTGTGTTGCGGCCGGATGACCTCGGCATCGACATGGACGATGAGCAGATCGCTATGAATGACTTGGGGGTCGCTGTGCACTCTCGTTGCTGCTACGATGTGTACGGATCATCCAACGACGCTGTCATACAAGAGATCGTTACAAATACCCAGCCGCCAGTGGATACATGCCCCATAACCGAGGACTGCTTGGAAGGTCTCCCTACGGAAGTCACAAGCTACCTCACTACAGAGCTCGCCCAGGCTCTCTGTGCTTGTTATCACGATGGTGTTTACAACAAAATTGAAAATTATGTGGTCGCCAACGGAGTGTGTGATGTCCTCGTTTCTGCAAGGACTGAAATCCCTGCGGACGTTTACATTCCAACGACTCAAGTTGGCTTCAGCAGCATCATCGGCAAGGTCAGCGACGATTACGAGCAATACCTTCCAGTGCCATCCATTGCAATGGCTGGCCAGGTTGCTCCACGCGACCCCGCTTCGGTTAACGGCGATTGGGCACCTGCTTCAAGCGGGGAGGTAGGCTGGGGCTGCGGTCTTGGCTACGTGAAAGGAATTCTCTGGGCTCAGAATCTTTACTTGGAAAGCGCTGGAGGCACCGCAAGTATTGTGCTGATGAGCTGCGCGGGTGTACAAATCCTCAGCATTCTCTTTACCCTTGCATATTGGGCGATGGGCGGTGGAAACCAAGATGATGGATGGGTCGACTATGAGGGCGGCGTGGTTAGCCCAAAGGTGAAATTTTAGATTTGCTTCACGCCAAAGTGTGATGTTGGTCCAAGTCTGCATCTGTATCGATTGTGACAGCTTCGGCTGTCGAGGAAGCCCGTCTGAATTCGGGAGGGCAAATACTTTTTTTTTAAAATTCAAAATGAATGTTCCTGTTTGCTAATCTATTCGTCTCCTCAGACCCTCGCCGGTTTTGAGCACCAGATTGCGACTCCTTGAAACCAAGAGTCTCTAGTTCGATCAAATCGTACAATATCAACACCCATTTACTGTGATCTTGGAGGGCTAACGAAACGTAAACGCGAGTTTTAGTCGGCGTTGGCTGTGACTTCTAATACAAGCTGTCTGGCATCTTCTCCGTCGCGGCCAGGCTTCGGAAACTTGCCAGAATGTGATTTTACTACGTTTTGAATGTATTGTTCGTATGCCACCATTCGATCCACGTCATTGTCCTCTTGCTTCACATCGAAATTGCCTTGATCCTTGCAGGACTTTACAAATTCAGCAGACGCCAGCAGTTTGGCGAGCTTTGCAGTCTGCTGCTCGCTGTGACGAGAAAGTTCGTATCCGCTGGCGGCAATAAACGCTTGCAAGAGGTACGGCGTCCACCGTGATGGCTTGTGGTTTATCGTTAAAGCCATCCATCGCCACGCTTCCACAACTCCGCCAGTGCTACAAGGGTGCTTACTCCCAGCCGGTATCAAATTGAAAGGCTCGCGCGATAGCATTTGGACGGAAGATTGATATACACCCGCCAGAAATCCAACGTGGGCCTGCATGCGTCCGATATAATCGGCGTTCGTCTCCTGCGCCAGGTATCCCATGGAAGCGCGCAAACTTTCTCTGGTCGCGTCCGGTCCCTGGTCTTTAACGATTGCTTCTCGCAAGCCTGGGACTGCGTACGGGCAGCTAGAGCACATGAGCTGCATGAAAACTTCGAAAAATCCGTCGAAGTTGACGCTGAGAGCGACCACGAGATACACCAAAGCAAACTTTGTTTCCCCATTCTTGATCGAGTCCGGCGCGGTGTTGGTAGTTCCAAACTTAAGAATACTCTCCGCAACCACATGCATACCTAGATCCATGAGGTCCGGCTTGTTGGCAGCGCTCAAGTTGGCCAAGAACTTGCCTGCGCCACTCGTGCTGTTGTTCCCGTGGTACCCGGTGAGCATGGACTTGACATTCTCCCCCGTCATCTGGATCATCATCCTGCACCCGTTCACTAGTTTCCTGTACCGCTTGTAAAACGCATCCACTTGTCCTCGGCGCGCTTCGCACTTTGCCCTCCTCTCCATGCCTATCTCTATCAGGCTCCTCGCCGAACGCTGCTCCCCTTCGGGCCCCTGCCCCTGCACAGTCCCTTGCTCCTTGACTCCATCTTCGCCCGCAGCTTGCGCGGCTTGCGCCTCCTTCTGTTTCTGCACCTCCAACCTTTTCATCTCCTGCTCCTTCTCCTGCTGCTGCTGCTCCTGCTCCCGCTGTCGTCTCGCCCGCTCCTCCTGCGCCGCCCGCTCCTCCTCCTCCTTTCGCCTCCGCGCGTCCTCTTCCGCCTGCTTCCTCCGCGCCATCTCCGCTTCTGCCTCCGCTTCCAGATGATTCTTGCGCATCACCTGCATCTTGAGCTCCGCCAGTCGCTTCTCAAGCTGCGCGCTCATCGCCCGCGCCGCCTCGCGCGCTTCTCCCACCTCATCCACCGCCGCCATCCCCATCCCCATCGCCATCGCATCCACCGAGCCCGAGGAGCGCACCAGCAGACCTGGCCCCAGCTCCACGGCGCGGTACTTGCGCGCGCTGGCGGCTGACCACGCCCGCCGCTGAAGCTCGTCCATCCCCGGACACCGCGCGCCAATACCCCAATACGCAAATACGCCAATACGCAAATACGACAATGCGACAAAGCGACAATCGGCACCTGCGGATGCCGCGCCTCGCTCCAGATTCGCGACGCCAACTGAAGGACAATGAACTAACTTAGTTAGCTCTCGGCGCCAACGTTGAAGTCCAAGATAGTTCAAGTCCAAGTCGACGTTGAGGTTAACGTTAACGTCGAGGTCGAAACGGGAGTCGGCTGTGCGTGGGAAAGCGGGTTAGCAGGTAAGCAGGCAGGGGAAAAAAGAAAAGAGCGGTGTTGGTTATTGGTTATTGTTGGTTGGAGGCTGTGAATGTAGGTTTGTTTAGATCATGAGAAGGCGATAGAGTAGCGTGAATGGTCTGGTCTGCGAGCGTGTGGGAAGAGCGAGGTGGTGGTGGTGGGCTGGGTTTGTTTCTGCGTTTGCGTAGGTGTACAAGGCGAAAGTGGACGGGCAAATCGAGGAACGCAGGGTGGGGAGCGCAGCAGCGAAGAAGGTCTTGGACTGGGATGGTCAGGAGATAGATCGCAGAGCGGGCGACTGCAGCCAGACCACAATGCAGGAGACGTTGTCCACAGAGCCGCTGCGCAGAGCCTCCTCGACGAGGAAGCGGGACATGTTCTTGCGGAGGAAGATGTCCTCGCCGATGGAGCCTTTATCGGCGCGCAGCACCTGCAGCACAAAGTCCACTGCCTCCTGGCTGGACAGCTCGTCCCAGAGGCCGTCCGAGGCGAGGATGACAAAGTCGTCGCGGTCGTGGTCGCGCACAAAGTAGCGCACATCCGCCTCGTGCGAGATCAGGTCAAGCTGGTCCTTGTCCCCGAACGCCCGTGACACAGCCAGGTTGTTGTTGATTCGATAGACCCCCATACCACGGATAGGCTGCTGGTCGGGGCCAGTGTAGCCGTGCCACTTGACGTGCCCCCCGGCAGCTTCGATTCGCTTGCGCTCCTCGCTCGTGTACGGTTTGTGGTCGGTGGTGATGTCCAGCGCGTGGCCACCTCGGCATAAGACTGCGCGCGAATCGCCAAGATTCGCGGTCCACAGCTTGTCTTTGTCAACGAAGAGGGTCACAGCCGTGGACCCCTGCTTGTCGAAGGTCTTTTCCGCGAGTATGTTGTCGGACACCAGCTGAAACGTTCGCAGGAACGACGCCGCCGGGTCCCGCGTTCGCTCCATCTCCGCGCGGAACGTCGGGTACAGGTGGTCGCGCAGGAACTCCGACACCTTTGCCCCGCGATGGCCGTCGTACACCGCGAAAAAAGCCTGCTCCATGCTCACAAACCACGTGTCCTCCATGCGCTCGCGGAGCCCTGACGATCCGTACGCCGAGCTCGCCTCCCACGCATCCCTTCCGCTGCCGCGCCGCCAGAGCGAGGGCATCGAGTACGCTACATGCTCGCCGCGACCTGCTTTCGCTCCCGTTCCAAACCCGGTGCCCACAGCTGTCGCCGTCGCGACGCCGACGGCGCTAAGGCACGCCAGCGACCTGTACAGTCCAGTTACTCGTTTCGCCATCTAGCGAAATGGCCGCACAGTATCCCGGGCATGCGCGCGTACGCGCCAAGTGCCGTCTGGTACGAGTACCTATCTCAAGTTTAGCAATGCGTCACTGGCTAAGATGTGGTGTGTACTCGCTACTCGCCATACTCGCCTAGGTCTGGGAGATCTGGGAGTCTTCTTGTTCAGAGAATGAAGGAATGACAAGGTGGAAAAGGCTGGAAGATCGAAACCCAGGGACGGGTGCAACGAACAGATCGGTTGATTCCCGCTCAACTTGCAGGTTAAAAGCTCAATGAATCTATCGTTTTGTTTTGTTTTGTTTTAAGACAAGAATGGGTGATTGGAGGGGGTTCTAATACACCCCGTCATCACCTACGCTTCCGTTGTCGCTCTCGTCCATGTCGCTATCTGGTTCGTAAGGGTTTCTGGCCGCCCAAGGGTTTGGAGCTTGTACTGCCTTACAATTGAAGCCTCCCTCGCATAAATCGTTGTCATCGTCGTCAGAATCGCCTGCTATTCCCATACCGTCTTCTTCTTCTTCCGGATAGTCGTTGTACATATAATTCTCGTCGTCCTCGTTCTCCAAATCAGACGAGCGCACGGACGCCGCGTCGTCTTGCTCACCAACGAGGTCGAGCTCTGTCCCTATAAGACCGTCCAAGTCGAGCTCAAAGCTCTGCAAAACGGCCTCTTGCCACGCACTGGGCGATCCTTCTGAGGCCCACACACCTTCCAGACCAGCTGCAGCTGCTGCCTGCCCTTGGCCGGCCCACTCTTTCTCCCCGCTCACCACGTATGTATCGTACTCGTACGTCTCCGCGGTCTCAAGAAGTGCGATCACCTGCGCTTTGAGGCCGTCGAGGCCGGGGGTTTCCATGGGCAACCGCGATGCAACCCTGCTGCGCGCGTCCGTGCCCGACCAGTCGACCACCCCCGCATCGGCGCCCCGCTCGAGCAGCGTGGAAATAAGCCTCACATCGCAGAAACTGCAAGCTGCCATGAGCGGCGTCACGCCGTCCACCGCCCTCTGAAAGTTGACATCCTTGGTCTTGTCCCTATTTATCGCGGCGCGTAGTGGACCGAGGTCGCCCGTTGCCACTGCATGCCAGACCGCAAAGTCCATCTCTGCGTCCCCGGCAACGTCTGCCTTTCTCTGAGAGATCTCTCCGGACGCTCCCACCTCGAGCTCCACCACCACCTTGCGTTTCTTCCGTCGTCCGTCCCGCGCGACCCCACCTTGGTCTGCAATCCCGCTTTCTCCATTCCCATTCTCCCCGTTCGCGGACTCGTCCGGCGCCGCTCGCTTCTCGCACACAAGCAGGACCCTGGTCCCCGTGGACTGCGTTCGCCTTGACTTTGTGGGGTCAACTGACTCGGACGACCCTGTCGCGTTGGCGTCGTTCGCACTGGGTTTCTTGCGTTCGTTAGGCGTGTCGAGCGTGAGTTTCTGGACGGCGCTGCCGAGTTCTTGCCCGGCACTCCCTGAACGCAGCTTCTTCCTTGCAGCGGGAAGAAGAAGCACGGAAGGCGCGGAGGCATCGCGCTTGCGCTTCACGCGGACTACGAGGCCCGCAGCACAGGCCGATGATGTGTCGGCCATGGCCGCTGCGCGATCCGGTTGACTCGGTTTGGGCGCAGAATTCACTTACTCTCAGCTCTCAGCTCTCAGCTACGACTCACACTGCGAGATGGATTCTTATCCTTCGAGATCGGTTCCTTTCACTTGCCTCGTCGTTCGCTGGCGCCAAGTGTATGCAGATCCTGATCTGGTTGCGTTCCAATGCAGAATGCAGGTTTCAAAATTCAACAAATTTCAATAAATGAAGGTGTGTAACCAATCCGTGCTTTGCGGTGAGTCAAGTATAGAACGTCTAACTGTTATACGGTGAACCAGTAATAGTATGTATGTGCTTGCGATGTGGAAAGCTCAAACAGTCCGCGCGTACACATTTCCTTCTACTAATACTACCTACCACCCTCCTCTACGATCACACTCCTCCCCATTCGGCTAACTACTAACTACTACACTTCTGGGTTCCGGGGCGAGAGTTGGGTTCTTGAACAAAGAACCCCGTAGTCTAGCACTGACCTATCTCGCCTCTACAGCCTTATCCTAATCAAATCTTCAAGTACTTGTTACTCAGTACCCCCAACTCGTCGTGGTTTCAGTAACACTGATACTGGAGTACTATTAATACCCTGACCAGGAGTAATACCTTGGTACAAAGTTTTAACGATTCCTATAAGCAGCTACATGGAAGTAGCCGTTTGGAGAATGTTAGCCGTATTTTATTATTGTATTGTAACGCACAGTCGAAAAGAGCGACGGAAGAGAAAAAGCGCGACGAAGAGAGGAGCCTGAGTGTACAGAAGAGTGCGCAAGCTGTCGGAGCATACGTATGCTCTTGAGAGAGCGGTGCTGAGCTCGGAACGTGTGGTTGTTGTTCGTTATTCGTCATTCGTCATTCGTCATTCGTTACTCGTTACCGTGTGAGGCGGCAAGGTGTGGAGAAGCGGGAGGAGCTCGACTGCTCGAGTCGGTGAAACGATGGAAGGCCCACAGCACGCGTGTGCGACCACGCCGACGATGGGGACGCCGGAGGAGGAGCTAGACAGGGCGATCGGCCAGCTGGCCGGGTTTGGAAAGTACGTGGAGGAGGTGCTCAAGTATCGCAAGGATGTGTATGGATCGAAGCGGGATCAAGTGCGAACGGAGAGCAATTTGTACGCTCGGGAGATTTTGAAGTCCATCTCGGAGAACGTAGAAGCCGCCGCGTCGAGTTTTGTCGAGCTACTGGCTGAGAAAGATGCCAAGCTCCGCGCTGTCGAGCTCAGCTCACAGAGACTGGAATATGTAAGTTTGTCTGTGGTTTTTGGTTTTTGGTGTCGGAATGAGAAAATTTTGACGACCTGCAAACTAACCTGTCCCTTCCATGAAAAGAGATGTGAACTATTGCGAAAGGAGCACAAGCCAAAATCTAGTTTTTTGCTCGAGAAAACGCCACTTTGGCCTGAGACAACGAGGCATGCCGTGGAATGTATTGGTAAGTCGGGGTCAAAAAGAAAATTGCCGGATCACACTGCGTACGTCCACACTGACACTTTTTTTTCGTCCCCATTGGCACAGGCAGCGAGGCTGATATGTACGAAAACCGACCGGAGCTCCAAGAGATCGACTTTCATGCAAGCTTTGTCCCGAACGCGCCTCAGCATAGTTTCCATCGTATCGCCTTGAGCCTTGGCGGTCGAAAGGTGCCTCTCAAGAGTGGTGGTGGCGTCGAGGAAGAGTCGAAAGAGAGGGGTAGTATCTCGGTGGATCTTGACTGGAAGAACGAAGAAGCCCCCTTTAGCGACATTGAGGACGACGAAAACCTCGAGGCGCACCAGAGCTTTGACGATGATGATTGCATGGAAGACTTTGACGTGGACCGCGAACAAGAAGAAGAGGAGGACGACGACGACGAGGATGAGGATGATCTTGGCGTTTGAGCCTTCCTTCTGCAGCGGCCTCTATTCCTTCTCAAATTCTATAGATGGTAGCTTGTCTTGAGCCCTCAGCTGGCATGATAATAAAGTACATAGTTTGCTCCATTTTATTACTTTTTTGGCAAGTCCTCTGTGGTCAGTCGTGAGCTATAGAGTGCTAGCATGTGCTCTAAAAGAGATGTGATGCGCTTCTTTGAGTAGGTTTTCTATGGCAAACGATGGCCCGGCCTTGTGCGTCCGCGCGGGTACAGTTTGGCGACCGAGCCAGCACTTGCAAAAGCCGCGGGGAACATGCGATGGATGTTCTTCTCCCGGGTGCTGCCGGAGGTGGACTCGAGCGCCGCGGGAGTGCGGTTGCGTGAACTTTTGCGAGCTGCGAAGAGCCACTCCAAAGACTCGCATGTGGTGTATGTGACAGGCGCCAAGCACAAAGAGGAGTATGTACGGGACATGAAGAGCTCCGGTATTGTGGTTGCGCGCTCGGGGGCCAACGAGAACGCTAGCATTGCATCCATTATAGAAGAGCACAGGCCCAATGTTGCTGTGTTTGATACTTTTCTGTCGGAGGAGCTGTACTCTCATGTTGTCGCTGACGTCGCGCCAGATTGCATGAGAATATTAGACATGCAAGACTTGCACAGCCTTAGGCTCTTTCGACAGCGCCTGATTCTGGAAGATGGGGAATCAATAGCTGGCATCCTTGGCCGTCTTCCGGACGTGACGGAGTCTCCCCTAGTGCGGGAAATTGCGTCCATTTATCGCTCTGATCTCACCTTGGTGTGTGGGAGTCAGGAGAAGAAGTATTTGTCGGAGGATTATAAAATAGACGCAAACAGAATGCTAGTTGCTCCGTTTCTCTTTGGAGAACACAACGACCCGAGGAGAACCCAAGGATCGAAATTTCAGTTCCGCAAAGACTTTTGTTCCATAGGAAACTTCCGACACAAGCCAAACCACGACTCGATTCACTACATGGTGCGCCATGTGTGGCCACTGATCCGGGAGCAGATTCCTGACGCTCAGCTTGACCTTTACGGGGCTTACATGGACAAAGATTCCGCCGCTCTAGCAAACGAGGAGAACGGGGTGCGAATGCGAGGAAAGATGAAGCGCTTGCAATCACTTGGAAAGTATCGCGTTTTGCTTGCTCCGTTGCGATTCGGAAGTGGAATCAAAGGAAAAATAACAGACGCATGGTCCTACGGCGTTCCAGTCGTCACCAGTCCGATTGGTTCCGAGAGCATGGAGCCCTTTGGACCTCATGACTGGGGTGGGGCGTGTACCTGCACCACCCCTGAGGACTTTGCTAGAAGTGCAATCGAGCTTTACTCGGACCCGGACAAGTGGGATGCAGCTCGGCAGCGTGGTGCCGATATTCTGCACTCCGACTTTAACCGCAAAGCGTCAGTCAAGAGTCTTTTAAACAGCATCGACACTCGGCTGGAGCGCCTTGCGAGCGATCGAAAGAGTGACTACATCATGAATGTTCTGCTTGACTCGAGGTCAAGGGCAACAAAGTATTTATCGAAGTACATTGAGCTCAAAACCTATGGTCAAAAACGTGAATCAGAGTCCGTGGAGTGAACGCGTCTTAAGGGCGAAGAGTTTGTTTACGAGTGGAAACGCGTGTGGGACATTCAGCGTGTCGTGAAATTTTTTCCTCGCGGCTCCTCTTGAGAGCTCACACACTCAGCCATGTTAGTTTAGTTGACAATCACCGTTAAAAAGATCAAAAAGTGTCAAAGTGCAATCAGAATTAATTCATTTTTTAAGGTACAAGCAAGGTGGAGGGCAACAAGAGAAAACATTACGCCTCATTCGTCTATTCTTCATCGGACTCCGCATTTTCGCGACTCTCGGCGTTCTCGAGCAGCTCAATGACCTTGCGCTCAGTGGCTGAAATATTGTGAGTCTCCGCGTAGCTTTTCAAACGAATTGGGAATTCATCTGGTACACTGGAGATGAATGGATTCGAATCTTCTTTGTGCTGTACTATTGCCTTTTCTCCGGCAAGCAAGAAGAATTGAATTCCTTCTAAAGCGACCTTACTACGCTCTTCCGCAGCGAGGATACATAGAGCTTCGTGACACAACGCTTCTAAGCTCCCGAGTTCCACAAGCTCGTAAATCTGGTCCAGATTCGCACCCTTTGCAGCGTTGGAAAGCACCCAGCAAATTTCCGTTCGCACTTCCGCGGGCTGATACCTTTCGCCGTCGGGAATCATGTACTGAACCATATCGTCTATGACAGAGGTATCAAGAACGGCCTGAATCTGCTTTTGTGTTCCAGCAGTGAGGTTTGACAATGCCCAGCAAGCCTCTTTCCTTACTTTCACTCTTGGATGTGTTACGTGAGCAGCAAGCACCCGCGCAGCGCCAGCATCAACCACGACTTGCGTTTGCTGGTCGTCACCAGTCGCGAGAGTTCCCAACGTGCGCACCAGAGGCAAAACAAGACCAAGCGAGTTTGCGTGAATAGTACAGAGTTGCACAAGACGAGGAACTATATCCGCATCCAAAATTGTCTGGATTTGTTCTGACGGCCCGTCGCTGAGGTGCAAAAGAGACCAGCAAACATGGATGAGGGTGTCAACATTACTCTCGTGAATCAACCGTCCCAGAATTGGGATGGCGGCAGAGGTGATTCGAAAGTCTGGGGGAGGTGTTCCACGGCAGAGGTTCGAAAGTGCCCATACGGCGTCATTGTTGAGACCTTGTTCACCCATAGGCCGAATGTTGAGAAGCACATAGTGCAAGCCATTCTCGCTCAACACCAAGTCCCGCAACGATGGTCCATCACCAGCGATGTTGCCTAGGGCCCACACGGCTTGCTTTCTGACCTCAATGTCCGTAGAGATCAAGAGGTCGATGAGAGGGCGAATGGCGCCAGCTTCCACCACAGAATTGCATTGAGTCGAATTGCCGCTACAAAGGTTGGTTATGCACCAGGCGGACTCGAATTGGATGGTTGGGAACGCATTGCGACTTAGCAACTCTATCAGACGGGGCAAGAGCCCCATGTCTATCACCTCTGATATGGGCGGGTCTGTATTCGCAGAGAGCATTCTGCGAATGTTTTTGGTTCCAGTCAATTGCAAATTTACATCGTCCGACTCCACCATCGCACCGTACTGGATCAGCTTCTTTTCTACGTCGCTCGCTTGTAAAGACGTAATGCTCAGCCGCGGATTCCGTGTCAGTTCGGTCGCGGCGAATAAGTCCTTCCGCCGAGGTTTGCTCTTGTCATTCCTCCGCAGCTTTTGCATTCTCAGACTCAGCCGCCGCACCATCGTGTGCTTGACCGGCGCAACAAGCTCAAAACGCATCTTTTTGCCACCGTCTGCCACCTCTCCGTCCTCCTCTTGCGGCTCATCGCCTGCCAAGCACTTTCCCGGGTACTGTCTCCTCTCGCCAACCACCACCTCGGCCAGCTCGCTGCCTTCCTCCTCCGCCATGCTCTCTGCGTACCCTGGCCCTCCACCACGTGTACTTGTTCGACTCTTTCTTCTTCGACTCTTTCTTCTTCTCTTCAGCTCTGCTGTCAACCTCTTTCAAGCGCTCCAACTCCACATTCCACGCTCTCTCTCGCACCTTCTTTATTGACAGTCGTCTCTCCACCCACTCACACACTCACACTCACTCACACTCGCGCTCCACTTCCAAGCCCCGCTCTCCAAGACGACGGACACGTTTCCCCACCACTGGCGCGACTATTGCCACTATATCGTGCGGTGTGTACTCGCGTACAGCTCTGAGTTTGCGAGTACTGACAGTGAGTACTGAGTACGGTGAGTACCAGGTACCACCACTTGCTTGCGATTGTTGGAGTGTTGTTGCACGCTGGCTTAGGGATTACTGCTAGGGTGCCTGGGCGATGTGAAAGTTGCTGACGGGGACGAGTTCTCTTCCTGGGACTGTTAGGTGTGGTGGGTAGCTGGGTGGTAGGGGTGGTAATGAGTTCTGGGTTCGTTTCGCTCTCTACATTCAATCTCTCTCTCTCTCTCTCTCTCTCGCTTTTTCTCTCGCTTTGTGTTTTTGCTGAGCTGCAGTGAGTGAGTGAGGATGAGTGATGTGTGAGGAGGTGTCACAACAGTCACAATGCTACGCATCGCTTACGATGTTTTAAGAGGCTCGTAGAGCCACCCTCTGGACATTCGCACCATGACTAAGAAGCTGATAGTGGGAGAGTTGGCTTGGATGGTACAGTTTACGGTGGGATGCTATAACAGCGAGGCTACTATACTGTGTCTACTAAACAGGCAGACTAATAGACCCTTTCAAAATCTCCGACTAGTGGGATGCAGTAGCTGGCATTAAGGACGGATGGCTCGTTTCCAGCGCCTCGTATTCTCGTATACTTTCGTTTCTCCCTACACATCGGTACGAGTACCGGTATCGTATGAGTCTCTGGGAAACAGATGGGACTCGTCGGTTCTCGAGTGAATGGGTTCTCCCACGAAGAACCGAGAACCTCTGATCCTCCGATCTCTCCGATCCTCGGAGGAGTTTTCTTCTCTTTGGAATTGGAACACACACAAGCAACAGAAGATAAAAGATAGAAGATAGAACGAGAAAGAAGAAACGAGACACGAGCCAGCGAGCGAACGGCAGAAAGCGCAGTCGCGAATACTACTTGGCTGGCGTAGTCTGCGGCCGTTGAACGGAGCGGAGTCCGGAGTCCGGAGTCCGGAGTGCGAGTCTGTGAGGGAAAGTGCTACAGGAGAATGGCGATTAGACTGGCGCTGGTCACGGTTGCGGCGCTCGTGCTGCGGGCGAGCGCAGAATGGGCCCCGGAGTCGAGTTTCGCGTTTGGCCCCGAGCACGTTCCGCGAGCGAGCAGAAGAATGCTCGGCAGCAAGCGCCTAGGAAAGGGCGGGCTGGGCGACCTGGTGCTTAGCGGTGGCCCGGAGGAGATTCTCGGCGGCCGCGCCCTCGAGGTGAATATTTCGTGGAGCGGGGTCAAGTACACGCATAAGAACGACTGGGTTGGCGTCTTTCCGTGCAGACTTGGGGAAACTGCAGAGACTTGCTCCCCCGTTGGAAGGTATCCGATTCAATACAAACCTGTGAAGGACTACAAAGGCGGCAAAGGAGAGTTTACTTTTCGAGTCATTGTCCGCCCTGGCGTGACCGCATACCGTTTTGCTTATATCAGTGCGGAGGTGGTGCCGTATCCTGAGGTAGAAGCGATTTCTGATGTCATGCAGGTCCCGGAGCACCTGCTGGACACTCCCTCGCAAATTCGCCTTTCTCTAGTTGGCTCAGACACTTCGCTGATGAGGGTCGTGTGGGCAGAGTCCCCTGCGTTTTACAACTCTACCGACCTCAATAATTTTGAGGTACGGTTCGGCCAAAAGAGCGGGAACTATGACGCCTCGGTCGCGCCTCTTCGCTCGTACACTTATTCGCCCGAAGACATGTGCGATAGAGGTGTTTTGCCGGCTGCAAGCGTTGGTTTTGTGGACCCGGGCCTTCAGCTGGAAGCAATCATGCGAGACCTAGAGGCAGACACGACGTACCATTACACAATTTTCCACAAAAACTCCGGGCGCCATAGCCTGGAAAGGTCGTTTAAGACCGGTCCGAAGATCGGGACGCCGGTAAACATGGTCATATTCGGAGATATGGGGCAGTCCATGAACGGTCTAGACGGGTCCATGCAGCACACGTGGGACCTCAATGGAAAGGGTGAGATAAGTGCTCCAAATACGACAAAAGTAGTCAACTATCTGCTTCGTTACCACAACGCAAAGCTTGTAAATCACATTGGAGATATTTCCTACGCAACCGGAGCTCTCGGATTGTGGGATACGTGGTTGTCGGACATCCAGACGGTGTCAGCCAAAGTACCGTACATGGTAGCGATTGGAAATCATGAGATGGACTGGACGCAGTCCGAAGTCCCTGGAACAGATTCGCAAGGGGAGTGTGGACGACCGTACAGCACTTTTTTCCCGTTTGCGAGTCAAATCTACTCCGTACCTCAAGTTGCTCAGACCGATGCTCCTGTGCATACGAGAGCCTGGGAGCAACCTTGGTACTCCTACGATTACGGCAATGCTCATGTCGTAGTAATGAGTACAGAGCACTACTTCAATGAAGGCTCGAAGCAATTGGAATGGATAGAGAACGACCTGCGCAAAGTGGACCGAAGTGCAACCCCTTGGCTGATCTTCTTGGGTCACCGCCCGATGTTTGTAAGTTCCAGCTATGGCGGCGACCACGATGCGTTGTCGGAAGCCTTGCAAAAGGATGTCCAGCCTCTTCTTGTCAAGTACAATGTGGACATGGCGTTTTGGGGCCACCACCACTCTTACCAGCGCAGCTTTCCTTTGGACGGCGTTCGTCACATTGTCGTGGGCTCTGCCGGCGCCAACTTTTCGCCAGTGAGTACCACTGGCGATGAACACTTTGCATTCGTAAATAACCGCATTTGGGGAGTGTCATTGCTCGAACTATACAACGCCACGACTGCCAGAGTCCGGTTCTTCTCCAACAGGGACCACACCGTACATGATGACGAGGTCTTTCACCGAGATCGCTCCTCGTTTAAACAGCGAGCAGAGCTTGAGGTGTCTGAGTCACTCGCACTTTGAAAGGGTGTCGGTCTACGTTGGTTGTAAGTAATTTTCTTTTTTAAAGCTAGGAAAGAGTAAAAAAAAATCAGTGCAGTCAAGTTTCACGATGATCTCAGATGTCTCTGACACTAGCATACGATGCATGCTGACGATTCTCGCTCTCATTGTCCATTTCATTTGGAAACAACGCAATTGGGCGAATAGCTCATTGTTCGTCGTCGCCATACTTTACAAGACAAATTGCAGTGCATAGTTATTCTATATCCATCTTGCTTAAATATCTATCGACTTCGTGTTTTATTCGCGCCCGAGATTTCCTGATCCCATCAGGGTGCACACCTTTTTGTGTCGAGATTTTCGATGATTTTCTGGAGCGCAGCGTTTTCTTCGCATGAAGATGCATCCGAGGTTCTGGGGGCTTGTTCATCCTTGTTCTTCGTTCCAAAAGCTTCCCCCTTCGCATTCTTTCGCCGAGGTTTGTGATACATACGCCGCCCAGGGGGCCAAAAGGCAATTTATGCAAGATCGAGCGGAGAATGGCCGCGACTAGAACCGCGACGTAGAAAGCGGGAGTTGGGGCCATAAAACACACTCGCAATGTTTTGGGAGTGGCAGACTCCCAATAGATGGCAATTCACTGCACAAGTCAGTAGGTTTATCTCTAGCCAGATCTAGCTCTACTCTAGAAAGAGAGTGGGTCTAAGCTCAGATCATCAAGTGGCTCTCCGTGCACCTGGCACCACCTGGCCCGTCTGGCAATCTGAGCTCAGATGGGAGACTAGGCTGCACTACAACCAACTGACCACGTCTGGCCCAAAAGTTCTCTTCCATTTCGTGAACGTGGATAGTACTCGCTATCGTGCCTGTTGGACCGCAAGCCGAACCTGCGAGAGTAATTTGCGTTCACAGAAATTGCAAACGACAGAACATCTTCAAACAGACTCAGCGCCAGTACTCAGTAGCAAGGTATTGGGTTGCGGCGTGCTGTGGCATCACGAATCACTGATGCATTGATCGAAGGTATGTTATAGAACGAGTGGCCACAACCTCCATTCTATGTTTCCAGTTTACCTTCATCAGTGCGACCTCGTCCGAGAAACAGCAGTCTTTTCTACCGTTCAGTGACCTCTACTGCTTGCATCCACTAATACAGCAGCAACTTACGCAGCCTATCCACGGGGTGAACCAAAGGGGCTTGCGTCTTCTTTTCTCACGTAGCGTTGGCCACGCCCGACGTAGAAATGAGCATTGCTCACTTCTGTAAGGCACACTGTCCACCACCAGCAACACTGTGTCAATCATTGACAAGAGTTCGAAGCCAAGTCAAGTCAAGAGTGAGGAGAAGAGAATCTCCTTTGCAGATCTTTTTTCAACTCAGTTTAAAAAAAAAAAAAAGCTCTGGACTGGAGGGAGGGACACAGAGGTGGGGATGTTGGGAGAACCTGAGATTCTCGACCTACTCGTTCGCAGAAAGATCGCTCAACTTGCCTCTTGACAGGAAGTTCGACAATGGCGGCATGTGATATGTGATGGCATGGTCTAAGGCATGTGGCATCAAAGCACGAGAAGCCTGATGACCACTTTTGGCTTAGAATTGGCCACGCAAACTGTATTCGAGACATGTTGCGGTCAGAAGCAGCGCACACTCAACCACAAGTTTTTCTCTCGTACTGTCAGTGCTGCGTGTGGCAGTGAGAATTGCACGAGTTTGTGTTAACTGAACACCTCGAAGGAAAGAGAGTTCCTTGCATACATATCCACCGACAGCGTAACAGTAGAACACCATCCCATCTCATTCCGTGCAGCGCAGAGGACGCCAAAGTTTCGAAGTTTTGGAGCAACCCATCGCACTTTCGTGCAGCTCAAAGACGCGAGTCAGGAGTGCGTCCATACTCTGGACGGCCGGCAAGCAGGATAGGCACAGACGAGACATCGGGGAAGCGGCACAAAGATGGCCGAATACGAGCAAGCACTTTTACAGTTTTATCAGGAGCATGCTCCTGATAGAATGCATCACGTGGACCAGGTGTTGAGACACTTCCGCGGTCGCGAGGGGGAAATGGTGCAGCTGTTCGAAGAAAAGTACGGCGTGAGACTATCAGCATCACGCGATCGAACGAGCCGAAGGTCCAGAAAGAGTTCACGCAGGTCAAGAAAACGCGAGGAGGATTACGATGATTTTGTGAGTCACGTGAAATCGGATGACGGCATGTCAGAGTTTTGGCGAAAGAATGGAAGCTTTGCTCTTCCTGACGAACATGACCAAGAATTGGACGAGCATGACAACCCAACGCTGATGGACCAAGGTCAAGTATTTGCCCGCGCCTATCGCATTGCTCGGCAAAGCAACGACCGCCAAAAATGGAGCAGAACCAAAGTCATGGTGGTTGGTCGCGGGGCAGCTGGTAAGTCCTCAACCGTGCGATCTCTCCTTGGCATACCCCACGAAGAGAACTGGAACTCCACCGTCGGCATTGAGCTGTCGGTCACTCACACCGGAGACTGGAAAAAGAGAGACATGCACGAGAGCGTATTCGACATGCTCATGGCCAAGGCCACGGCGATGGCGCTTTCAATGGGCCTTCTAGGGGAGGACGGGGAGCCATTGGGAGCCGGGTCCCGCTCCAGAACCACTTCGGTGTCGAGCCAGAGAGTGAGGAGGAAAAATAGCTACTTTACGAGGCGGAAGACCTCGGAGCCCCCAGCGAGATTTCTAGCGAATTTGAGGGCGCTTTTGCGGGTGGGGGGAAAGCAAAGTAGTGTTCCAAGCGGCCTGAATCGGCAAAGTAGTCGCTTTCGGCTCAGCCGAAGGAGGAGCAAAGCCGCGTCTTCGTCTGACAATGCTGAAAGCTACGAAACTGCGGCAAGTTCGTCAACGACAGGGTACGGGTCAGAAGCGGACGACGATCGATCAAGCGTACTTCCGGTCGAGCAGAGGGGCAGAGTAGATTCCGATCTCGTCGAGAAGGAACTGGACAAACGACAACGAGTGGTCCTCAACATATGGGATTATGGAGGCCAGCCCGTATTCCATACGCTTCACAACCTCTTTTTAACAAGATTCGGGATATACGTCCTCGTCTTTGACATGAGGGCAATTTTGAGCCCGGAAGAATCCGAAGATGCCATCAAAGAGCTTGAGTTCTGGCTTCGAGAGACTCAGGTCTATGCTTTCGGCGCATCCATCCTTCTTGTCGGAACGTTCTTAGATGTAGTCGACGACCCCTACGATCTCAGCATCATCGACGAAACTCTTCGAAGCCGGCTTGAGTTGGATCTGTTCAATATAGTGGAAAACGCGGAAGAAGATCGCTGCTTCTACACCATTAACAACGACTCGTATCGATGCGACAGAGCCCAACAAATTCGTGACGCTATAGAAGAAACCGCACTCAAGGAAGATTATGTGCAGCAGGAGGTCCCTTTGATATGGGCTGAATTGCTAGACGATCTCATCACCCAGAGGGGAAGGCAGGTTTTTGATCTTCAAGAAGAAGTCGTCCCGCTTGCATTGGCAAGGAACATTTCCGTCGCTGAGCTGCGAGTGCTTCTTGCATTTTTCCATCAGCTGGGAATGCTTGTCTACATTGACTCCTTGATGGACGACATGTCAGGCAAGATCATCACGGATCCGCAATGGCTCGCCGACAAGTTGACAACTATTGTCAAGGATCATCTCATTCACTTTGAGCCCTCCGAATACCGTGCCATGCAACACATGGGTCTCGGAGACGATTGGGAGGTTCTGCAAGACTTTGGCATTGCCTCCAAGCAACTTTTAGAGGTGTGTTTTGGAGCCAAAGATTACGACAGCATAGCGTCATTCGCTAGGCAGACGCTTCTCTTCGGTCCCCTGGGGGACTCGGCTTTTCTGGTGCCCAGCCTGCTTCCATCGCTGTACGAGAAGCAAACTGATGTCATTGACAAGCTGGAAAGAGAGCTCAAGAACCGCTTCACAGGCTGGCGCTTGACGCTGGAATTCGTTCACATGCCTCGCGCCTTGCTGGAGCGCATCGTCTCTCTTCTGCTTACGATTGACAACAGGTACGAGGAAGGCTCAAAGCCGAATGCATACAAATTTTCTACGCTTGGGAATGCAGAATGCAGATTCCAAGAATGCCTGGTGATTCAAGCTGGGCTTTGCAACATGTTGATCGAGAGTGATGTGGAAAGAGGGTCAATGTCGTTCACCTTCGCGAAAAACACTCAAGATATTTCCCTCTACATGAAACTTGTTGCCGATGCCTTTCACTACGTCCACACGGTCTATCACGGCTCCGCACTGCAATGGGACATGCAAATTGGAATTCCAGTAGGTAGCGCCAACCACTTCCTGGTTCCCTACGATGATCTATGCGTCGGAGCTTCTGAGGTGTACTGCTTTGATAGGGGTACCGGGACACAGAAAAAATTTGCGATTGCAGAGTTTGATCCAATTTTGCAATACAACATACGGCTCAACAAGGCCGAGACGAGAGGGCGCTTTGACGTGTATGTCAGTCAAGACTGGGCTCGACAAGCCGATTCTGGCACGGACCACGCCATGTTGGCCATGAAAATGTGCCTGCATCTTCGCGCCAAGGGGATTTACGCCGTGTGTGGGCTCGACATTCTTCCGGGGTTCAATCCCCTCTCTCTCGCACAACTTGTGCTGAGAAGTGGCACAGCTCTTCTTCTCTATTCTGCCAGATACCAAGATGAGCTTGACGGCGCACACCCTCACAACTCTTGCAAAATAGAATTTGACACAATCATGGGTTGCCAAAACAAGCAGATTGTGCTTCACAATTTGGATGGCTCCAAGCTTCACAATGGCTTGGAGAACCTTCTTGTCGATAGGCATGACCTTAGTACGAAGATGCGGCTCGACGCTGCCATCACCGACGTCCTCCAGTAATTCCTCCCCGAATATCTGCGCTTCCTGCGAGCCAAAGCACTGTGTCTCCTTCACCTCGAGCCAAATTTACTCGTGTGAACTTATCTTGGAACGATTTCTCACATCCCTCGTATTATAGCACCTTGTCTTTAAAAATTGTAGCTCTGGATTGGTCTCTTGCACGTGCACTATTTCATTCTTTCTAATCGCGCACCCGTCCTTCTCGTCCTCCAGCCTCAAGGACTACACGCGAGCTTTAGTGTTGCACTAGAACCTGGCTGGATGGATCGTGCCACCCATGCGAGGATTTCGCAAACACGTAGGTCCAAAACGTAGGCATCGTCCATCGCATATGACTTTCGCATAGTCTCGCGAGACGACAAACTGCTCCCCTCCGAAAAAATTGACAGAGGCTCTCCATTCTCTCCATTCCCAGCTTTTGCGCCCTTCACACAATTCAGATTCACAGTATTCACAGTGTCAGAAAAACCACTGACTGACGGCTACCATCCCCCACCACCGTAGCACGGTCCCAGCCGCAGCGATTCGACTTCCTGCGCCGCTCCTCTCATTACATCGTTTGACTACACGAAGATGCTGTCGCAGATTAGAAAATGACCACATCCTGGCGTTTTTTTGTGCCTCGAGGAAGTTTTAAGTGCATTCAAGGTGTGCTAGTCTCAACGTCTGACGAGATTAAACCGCGCGGGCATTCTCGAAAGCTGCCATACAGGCGCACTACGTGCCGTTAATGCTGAACTGGAATGGCCCGCCCAGCGGCGTCTACGCGATTGGATAAAGTACGGTAAGCCCGTGGACCAGCTCTGGGAGGGAGTCAACTTTTGGCACAGCTTGTCGAGTAAAGGAAGGAAGGAGAAAAGAAAAAATTAGAATCTGTTAGTCACTTCTCTCTCTCTCTCTCTCTCAGTGTGTGTGAGTGTGTCTCACTCTTGGTCTGAGATCCGTATGATTCTGCTGAGAGTCTTCCTTGCTGTTTCCGTCTCTCCCTCTCGAAGATCACTGAGAGATTGTCTTTTTGACAGAGAGTGACGGAGAGAGAGGGACAGGGAAGAACATCATTCAAACAAAGCTTTCGAAAGTCAAGAGTTTTTAGGGATTTACAGTATGTCTCCAGACAGCCAAAATGATTCTGGGAAACTTGGAGGCTTTCAGACCTGTCGTCAACCTGCCGCTCTGCAGCGGTCGGTTGTCTAACTCTTCAACATCGTTCTCCCACACATGGCGTTTTCCTCGGACAATACCAGGAGGAGGAAAGGCACTTCTGCAGATCGACTAACTGTCGCTCCCTCTGTACGATCGTACCCTCCACTCCCTCCACATAAGCTCGTTCATTGATTTGATCTGATTTGATTTGATTTGATGATTGAGACTAATCAACCTTTTTGTTTCCCTCCACGTTCTTGTACCGGCAGCACTAAGCTTAGCGATCATGCTTGCTCTTTGCCGAGTTGGAAAAACCAACCAAACGTCCATTAGTAATTTTATTTTCTCTCAGGATCACTCACGTACATGATCTAATTCTTTTCTTCAAGGCTTAAAAGATCAAGACAAGGTCAAACGAGAGAGGGAGGGTTAGAGAGAGCGGAGAATGGCTGACTGACTCTCTGGCTCCCTCTTACTTTTGGAAGTCACAGTAGTATGTCAAACGAATGGGACTTTCGCGTTCACTGTAGGAGTAAGAGCCTATTCGTCGTACTATTTCAGCAGTCGCGAATGGCAGTTGATTCTGGGGCAGAGGGCTTCTTGTTTGCCAAGTCGAAATGGAGTTGGCAGATTAGTCGAGCAAAAGGAAAGAGGAGTCGAATTGCGATTACGATCGGTTTCTGAATTTATAGTTGGTTAGATTACTCATTTGATTGGCCTCCCGGCGGAGGATTTGCAGGCACAAATACGTGGGCTAGTCAACATCATGATTCTTACAATCACCACTGCTTCAATCCTCAGAGGGCCGTGGTCGCCACATCCAGGTGCACCAAGTTACCTACCTCCCAACGTTTTGCCACATCGCACATCATCGTACTTGTTTGCCGGGGCAAGTCTGCTGCGAGATAGGATTCATGAAAGATTCTGGCCCTTGGCCGGCGTTGCTCCTGTTGCCCTATGGGAGAATCCAAGCCATTTCTTTCGTTTCGAGAAAAGCCCGGCAGTCCTGACAGAGTCGGGTCAACTCACATCCGATACTGACGGTGTTAATCTCCATCGAGTCACAGGATGTGCCGTGAGGGAAGAAGGAAGATCTGTATGTCAACAACCCATCTGCAGTGCACGAGTAGCAAACCGAATCTTCCCTCCCCTGGTCTGAGGTCGAAAGGTCCTCCAAAGAGGCGCAGCGCTTCCGACACATTCCTCAACCAATGAAACAATGAAAGAGAAGAGAGAGAGACAGACAGAACGAATGAATGAACGAACGGCAGCACAACCTTTTTATCTTCAACTTGCACGTGCAATGGTAGCCCTGTATTACTAACTCCCATAGCAGTTCGCGGGTTGGCCAACTCCGCCATCCGCTGCCCCGGCAGACCAGAAACTCCGCGTCGGAGCAGGGCACGCCCATTGTCAATCTCGCGCATATTTGCTGAGAGAGTGAGAGAGAGAAAGAGAGAGAATCAGTCGACAAGGCGCTGGTCTCGCGAGTCGTTTGGCAACTTGGCGTTCGCATCATCGACGCGTTTATCTCGCCGCAGGTCGGGCGGCCTTGAGCAAAGCTTCGTTCACGGAGAGTCGAGAGGAACGACGACCCCGCAAGGCGGTCTGGCTTTAACCCCGAAAAGTTCGAACGCGGAAAGCACAAGCTGCAGCGCCGAAAGGTTCGAATAGGGGCGCGAGCTGGATCGGGTTTTGCGGGCTGGTTGAGTGAAGTCGGGCCTGGCAGAGGGAACGAATCGTTCTTCGTGACCTTATATCATCGTAAGTGAAAGTTCGCCCGGAACCGTCGATCACTTTTGGGCAAGTCAATCGCGCCGCTGCGATTGCAAGCATATTGCTCGACTGTTCTTTTTAGTTCTATTTATTCCTTCGGGCCACTTGCAAACGCTGCGCGAGAAAAAAGCATACGAGCCGTAGCGATCTACAACTTCGTGAAGCTCCAAGCCCTTGCTATTTTGACTGTGCCAAAAGCACAAGCACCAACGCGCATTTTGAGAACCTCGTGACCAGCGCAGAGCTTGCGAACGTGCTAGCATCCTACCACGAAGCAACACGCACACACCGTTCGCTCGGGTCGCTAAGCAACAAACTATTTATTCCTACACAACGCCCACGTGAGTCCCACACACGCCGAGAGCACCCGAGCCGCGTCATTCATTCACTGAGCAACTGACAGTGAAGCCCCGTTCACTCCTTCGTCCCTTCCCTTTAAAAGTTCTAACCTTCCTCTGCCACGCGTTTGGGGAGGTTGACCAACAACCATTTACTCATCCTCTAACTCGCTCGCAGGCCAGTACTTCCTGTCGAGTGCGTGGGTGTGCAGACCATCGACCATCTCTGGCAAGCGCTACTAGCTAGCCAACCACCACATCGACCTCGTCGGCCGTGAATTCGATCTCCAGCAGTCGTTGATTCGCGGCGCATTTTTCCCTCCAACCTCGCAGCCAAAAACGAAGCCTGCGCATCGCAGCAGCCCACGTAGAGAGACGAGATCAAGAGTAAAATACGAAGAACGAAAGACCCGGGCAAACGGTCGTCCATTCGAGCGCCGACGCTGGAGTAGATTTTCCTAGTTGATTTGGTGTGCGCCGAAAGAAGTCAAAAGGCGGCGTTGACAGAGAGAGAGAGAGAGTTAGAAGAGCGGAGGAAATTTCCTGGCTGAGGCGTAGCGAGTAAGCGGCGGGATACCGAATTGCGTACTGGTACTAGCCCGAAGGAGAGCAGCGAGTGGAGTGGTACCACGGTTGGAGCCTTGAGAGGACTGTGAGCATCCCAGAGGCGCTGACTGATTGAGGGAGTGATCGTTACGGCAGACGCGGATTGCTGTTGCTGTTGGCCAGTGTGAACGCGAGTTGGCTGAGGTTTTGCACATTGCATCGTTGACCCTGACCCGCGGCAAGATGAAGCAACGCAGGGCGAATGATCTCTTTTGGATCGAGAGCGTCTCTGCCGGTGAGACGCAGTTGCGCTCCGCGGTCATGTGGAAGAAAGCAAAGTCTTCTAGCCACGGAATTGGCAACCTACTTTTCGGGTTCGGCGATCGCTTCACGGAAGATATCGAGCTCACCTTGATGCAGTACCTATCCGCCACTGACCTTGCCAAACTTTGCGCCACCAGCCGTACTTTGAGACAATTGGCACTTCTTGTTGCCGCGGAGCGACTCAAGTACGTCATGGGCCCTGGCTGCCTTGGTGATTCGTCTACAGTGGAGGAGACCCCCATAGTGAGGCATTTCCTCGCTTCAAAGCGCACCAGCTTGCCATGCTTTCTGCACATGGTGAACCATTGTCGACAACAAACCTTTCGGTCGACCTTGTCCCTGGGGGAGGGCCACACATGCGTCGTTCAAATGGTCGGCCCTAACGAAAGCGCAGTGTACTTGTTTGGTGAAGGCGAAAAGGGACAGCTCGGTGCAGGAGATAACGAAAACAGCTGCGTTCCGTCGCGCATCAGTCTTGCCGAGTTCGGGGTGAAGGTTGCCAGTGCCGCGTGTGGCGCGCAACACACCTGCCTTTTGACCACAGACGGTAGGATTCTGAGTTTTGGCCTGAACAACGCTGGGCAACTCGGCGATGGCACGACTGACGATCGAAATAAGCCAGCCTTCATGAAGGAGGTGTTCAAGAGAGATGGCACTCCAATACGTTACGAGCAAATTGTCACCGGTCGCTTCTACACCGCCGCACTCACCAGAGACGGGCGCGTTGCCATCTTTGGCGACGGACTTTCGTTGACCAATTTGCTTGCTGGTTTCATTCTCCCCCTTGGCGACATAGCCCCTGGAGAAAAAGTTGTCCAACTTGCGGCTGGCCAGGAACATCTTTTGATGCTAACTGACCGGAACAAGTTGTACGCAGTCGGCAGTGGCCACCAAGGCAAGCTTGGCCTTGCTCGAAATCTTGTGGAGCTTCCGCACGAGCACACTTTAGATGCCGCGCAACGCCGCGCTGTCAAGCAGCACCGCATTTCTCAAGGTTGCAACGAGCCGCGCCTTGTGGCAGTCTCTGACCCGCACAAAACTATCGTGCACATTGCAGCGGGAGGAAATCACTCTGCTTTTGTTACAGGGGACGGATCTTTGTACGCCTGGGGAGCCTGCAGCAATGGCGAGCTAGGAATTGGCAAATTTGTCCGCAATGTCCCTTTGCCAACCAAGGTGGAACTCCCAGCAAAGACGCCGTTTGCCCTCAATGTGTCTTGTGGAAAAGCTCACACCGCAGTTTTGACGACTTGCGGCCACATCCTCACTTTCGGCAGTAGCACATACAACCAGGATGGTAAGCAACACAAGTTTTGGGCTACGAACAAGCCGCAGGAAATCTGCCCGGGGGACTTGACGAACCACAAACCTGCTCTTTCGGTTGTCGTTTGCGGAGGACGGCACAGTGTCACGCAGGATGTCAATGGCTCGTTGTTCAGCTTTGGCGATCCGATTTGCACTGGGCGTCCTTTGCGATCTCAAGCCTCCGATTCGAACTATCTCCCTCGCCTCGTTTCCATGGAGAGATCGAGTTTCAACCGGTCCAACAGTATCTAAGCGTGGGTGTTTTCGACGCACAGCCCTAGATGGCTGCACTTCATTATTTATTTATTTCGCGACAGTTTCTATTTATTTCTATTTATTTGCAAGCAGCAAACCCACTTAAAGTAATTATTTATTTCCCTGACAGTGAACTTTACGCCGTGATTCCTTACCTTGCCCCGTCGTCATGATGTCACAAGTGCCGGTAAAACATGGTAAATTTCCAATCGAACACAGAAAATTGTCGAACGGTTTCAATTCAGTGTTAATCAAATCAATGTTATTCATCCACGGAGCACGGGGCTCACCAATCGATGCTTCAAACATCTGGCGCAGGCTTGCGGGAATTTCCCAGCATGGTGACTGGACGAAATAGAAAATTTGTTGCCGGGGACATGGGAAGCTCTCGGCGGTTTAGTGGTTTTGCAATGCTGTTCTCCTCAGCGGGCCCTGAAGCATAGGTCTCAGGCATTGCATACGTATTGTTCGAGTAGACCGAACTGGATACGTATGATGACCCGGAGTATTCGGACAGTTTGCCACTGTATCGTCCTCCACCCACGGCATCGCGAAGACCGCTAGGGTCCACCACGCCCTCACTGTGATGGCGACCACGGGTTATGGATCGTTTGAGGAAGACGAGGCCAGCAACAAAGAGCCCAGCAACAAGCCCAGCAGAGCCAGCTATGCCTGCGATCGCGAGCGTGGAAAGTTGGCTCGTGTCGTCCTCCTCAGATTCCGTGGGTCTCTTTGTGGGTTCTGGCGTCGGAGGGAACGTTGGCTGCCTTGTTGTTGTAGCCCCACCTCCATCGTCGTCACCGCTGCTTGAAGCTGTTGGGGCATTCGTTGGGGCATTCGTAGAGGGCAACAGCAACTGCAGGGTGCTGGTTACTACGGTATCTTTTGATGGTATTTTGTTGCGGATCGCGCAAGTACAAAGTCCTGCCATATCACAATACACATTTGCTTCCTCATATCTATCAGTGTTTGTGGTGTCCTCTGCCAAACCAGTGAATGACGATACTATTGGCAATACGGAGATCGTGGCAAAGATGCTATACAGTGGAGAGCTGTCAATGCTGTTGTCTTGCTCCCACACCAACACACATGTGAAATCGGTGCATGTAATGCTTGGCAGACGCCCTCCTTGGTTGTCAGCTGCATATAAGGTCTGAAATTGTGTAAAGTTCGTTCCACCCTGAGTACTCGATGACACCTCAATTGCCCGATCAGAATCCGAGGAAGTGTGAAATGCGCCTGCCACGAAGCACACAGAGTCACTCAAACATGACACCACCGGAAAATCCGAGCGCTTGTTTCCGCCCGTTTGCGAAAGCCGATTGGAGCTCTCAATCACCTCAGGTTCGCTCCATGTCGCGCCAGCGTCAGTTGATCGAAAGATCACAACTTGCTCTTGATTAGACGAGTCTGAGCCCGTTGCGGAGATCAGGCAAAAAGACCCAGATGGCCGGCAGTAAATCCGTTGTTGAGAGACTCGGTATACTGTGTCATCCGCAACAGTTATTAAAGTAGAGCTCCACGTTGCTCCGAAATCACTCGATTGGGCCACAACCAAAGGATGTCTATCGCGCCCTCCTACGATTGCGGCGAGACACTGTTTGCTGCTTTCGACGCAGGTAATAACAGGATTTTCTTTGTCTCCGTTCACTGAGTTGAACGGAAGCTGTACCCGACTTGCCCAGGAACTCCCGTCATAGGTAGCCGAGTACACCGTCGAGGAGTCTGAAGACTGCCACAGCGCCACGCATGATTCTGAATTGCATACAAGTTGGGGGGCTTTCGCACTTTGAAATAGAAGCGCTGGGGACTCCCATTCAGCGCCTTTCCCTCGTCGAATTGACCAATATATTGAAGTCGAGTCCTCGTTTTCAAACAACGCCACGCACGTTGCATTCGCGAGAGCACAACTCAGCACCGGGTTGCCCAGCTCCTCATTGTTAACCACTAGCTCGGCTTCGAGAGCAAAGCCCGTTGCGCGAGGGGGCAAGTCTGCCACGCCGAGCAGCCCCGCGAAGACTAGCTGAGAGCACTTCATGCCCTCGGCTTTGTGCACTTCAAAGCGACTTATCGCGTCACCTGCCAGACAAAGCCGTGTTGCCAATCACCATAACCTTGCAAGCCGTCTGGGTCACAAGCTGAGTGTCTGCGCGCCAATTGTCTCAACTCCTTTGCTTTGCTTTCACAGCCTTGACATGTGCGACCGGCCAAAGGCATCTGGAAGTGTTAGCTTTTTCTCTAAACGCCGGAAAGCAACTTTCGTCGCTCTGCTGATTAAAAATAAGTTACTCTCCACTTGAGTTGTTTTCAGTAATTATCACATCTCAAGTTTGCACACGCAATGCCCAATACTGCTGCTAGTCCTTCCTTCTTCCTTCCTTCATATTCAAGAAATCAAATGATTCATTCTGACGGCGAGTCCTGTGCACAGCAGCAGTGTTGTCTTCGTTTATTCCTGTCTTGATGTGTCCACACGCCCAAACTTGAAACGCTCAATCTTTTGGTCAAGAGGCATAATTATGTCCTACTCACATTGGGTAAGATGCTAGTAAGGGTCACTCACTGATGGAGGAGCGCGTTTATACCGGTTCTAAGTCCAGGGTGGTAAAGCTCGAGAATGTGTGTACCAAGATACGCTAAGACAGGATAGTATCTGGGTCGCATTGACAGTGCGAGTGAGTGAATAGAGTGAATGTGCGAAAGCGAATGATAGTGTGAGCGGGGTATGGTATGAGAGGGAAGTGGATCCACATTGCTCAAGTCAAGAGAAGTCCCGAGAATCTGTGACACCCCGAGACTGCAACGGTCCAATCTTCGATAGCGTGCGTCTTGAATGAAAGCCACCGGCATTTTCTGGCTGTGACATCTCCAAGCACACGTTTGTACGGAAAGCACTTTTAAACAGAGGCTTTGGAATGCGACACTTGCCCTCAGTGTTGCGTTGAGCAGTGGCCGAAGTTTCACCTTTACCTTCGCTAAAATCAGTGATTTAATTAGGGCATCTGCGACAAGTCTGTCAAAATTAGTAAATGGGTACTGACTGTGACAAGCGGAAATTTGTTCTTCTTCTTTAAACACAATTCCAACGGCAGCATCTTCAAACAAAAATGGTGGGTAGATCAGACCAGTATTGCAGAACACGACAATGGTCAAATTGGCTTACCATCGCATAATCTGACCTCGCGCCTCGAGCTGGCAACAAAATCATTCCACCTTCACCACAACTCAACAAAAGGGCACACTTCTGTTGCACTCAATCTCACAATACAAATTAAAAATCGTGACACGGTCTCGAATTTGTCTGCGAGTACGTTTCGATCTAGGTCAATGCAACCTACGAAAGTCTCGTCTCACCTTCATTTTCATCTTCATCTTCATCTTCGTCTTCCCATACGACTCGAACTTCTTCGCTAAAGGTGTCTGGTGGGAAATCGCTTGGTTTAATCCGTTTGCAACTTTCCGAGAAACCCCAGGCTCCAAGCCTCTTCAGCTCTAGGCTTTTACCAATAGCCCGTCCGTCTTGCACTCCCACACGATGAATTACGCCAGGATCTTCGGATACAAGTCTATCCAAAGACCAAGTCGAGAATACGCCTTTCACGAGGTGCGCTGGGATGACCTCGAAGTGCAGCTGACGGAAGAAATAGTGTCGCAACATGTGATTCCAGAGGCGCTGGTCATCATGCATGTGATAGACGAGCGCAATAGAATTTACCATTGCGTTCATGAACACTCGCGTCTTGAGATTGCTTCGGATGTAGACAAACCCGGTGTTGGCAGGTCCCTGCCCGTCGAATCGCACATCGGCCTGTGTCATAATATCTATATTCATGAATTCCATCGACGATTCCAGGTGCGGTAGGATGTCTTTTCGCCAAGCTATGTCTGAATCTTGCAAAATGACGTCATATCCCATATCAACGAGCTCCCCGCCAAACCGGATGATATTGCTCATTGCAAATCGGAAGCCTTCCGCTTTGAGCCCAAAGTTTGCGTTCGCAGGATAAATTAAGCGAGGAGGCATCACGAAAAAACCTTGATCGCGAAAAAGTTCGTATTCGGTAGCTCCTGACGGAACAATTAAAAGCTTGAGGTCTTCCCCTGGACGAACCCTCTCCATGCAGCACACCCAGTTCAACACTGTATGCATCTGGCGCATGTCAACAGCAATTACATGCACTGTCGTAGGCCCCGTTGAGCGCTTTGGAAACCAACCTTCCAGGAGCTTCCGACGCTCTTTCGAGATAACCGGGTCCCAATGTGCATCAAGAAGTGGCTTGACTTGGTCCAAGTCCTCCTTTTGGATACATTCAAGACATGTCGGGTCCTCCTTGCAATCAATTAGTTGATTTTCAATGACTGGCCCGCCCTGAGCAACCCTGCACATTTCTAAGTCGGCAAGCTTGAGTCCTTTCCAGCGAGCATCTATTTCCCGAGCACGACCTGCATAGAAAGGAGGCCAAGACGCATCCTTCTCACGCCGCGCCAGGCGCAGCTTGTCCCAAACTCCCGGATACTCTTGCCGCGACTCACCCTTTGGACCCCTCAGCGACAACCACAGCGGCGAAGCAGCTTCCATTGTCAGCAATCTTGAAACCATGGTGGTGTACCCCGCTAACGCCACCGTCACAATCGCAATTAGCACAGCGAGTACTCTTCTCCCGGCAGGCCTCATCTTAACAGTGGCCGCCGTCCGCGCCGACCCGCTGCTACTATTCGCCGCCATCTGCCTTCCAGGCGCTGATGTTTGGCATTCACAGCTGCGCGCCCTTTCCTAAACTGCTTCGGAGCTCACTCACACACGCGTTCTTGCTCAACTTTGCTCAACTTTGCTCAACTTTGCTCAAAATCAACCTTGGTCAACCTTCTGGGCAAACCGAGGAGAACCGTTCCCAGGTCCCGGTTCTTGAGGGAAGAACCCGAGCCGATGACAACATGATGACGTCATGGAACCGTTGGACAGCTTTTAGCGCCAGCCGTAGTGGAGAGCGTAGCCCGAGTCGAAAGAGGATGGGGGTCATAGGAGATGGTAGAGCTTGCGGTAGTCCGGGCGACTGTTGAAAGGAATGATGCGAACTACTTCGGCGGACAAAGCAAATGACAAAGCGCACAAAAGGGAGAGGAAGAAACGAGACAGACCCAAAGCATCGCGGATTTCGGTGAAATGTATAAAACGATGAATGAATGAATGAATGAATGGAAAGGAAGATGGCAAGTCGATAATAGGTATTTTGTCATTCATCGAATTGATCGCCACTCGCCGAGGGGATCCTGATCAGCGAGTTTCGATGTTCCGCGTGATGTCGTTTAGAACTCAAAATACAAAAAAGAAAGCCCTTCCATTGCCAAAGGACTCTGCGAGAGGCGCCATTGGCGAAGTGTGCAATGTTGAAATCTTGGAATTGGCAAGCACCAGGCAAAAGTCCTGAATTCTGCACAAAGGTTTGAGAGAGGGCGTTTGAAGCTCGGAGGCCTCGAGTTGTGGTGTCTCTGGCCTCCATGCTTTCATTTCTGAATTCTGAACTGACGATACAAGTATATCGATAGTAGTAGCGACAGTGGCGACAAAAATTGTACGAATGAGGCACCCAGGTAACACTGCCTCGTGAAAGTTGAGTAGAGGCAGCCTACGCGGCAGACCACCCACAATTGGTCACGCGAGAGCAAACCATCTGGCGCTCTTCGAAGCGGAGGCTTGTCTGCGTAAGGCGCAGACGAGACAGAGTTTATCGCTGCGCACGTACGCGTGTCTGCCAGGGAGGCCAGCGTTGCGAGATTGGCAGCCGAAATGGTGCAAAAGGCGGTCTTCAGCTCACGGAGGGTGGAGCTCGGTGGGGGCGATGCTCGCGTGGACGCTTTTATCGACGACGCCCATCCGGGAGAAATCAGGTTCAAAGTACAAGCTCAGACTAGCCTTGGCGCCAAACCAGTGGTGTTTGACGTCTGGTTTGTTGACTCGGACTATGTGCCCTTGCCGGATGCGACCGGCTCAGAGTGTAAAACTGACGAGGACCCGAAAGTTTCAAAGGCAATGCATGCGACGGCCAGAGCGATGTCAATAGCCAAGGCTTTCCAGCTTGTCGAGCAGGTGAACAGCTCGCCTCTTCTGACTGTAGAAGCGTCCGCGAGAGAAATTAATCCGCCATTATGTTTAACGAGAGGCACCAAGGTGCGCGTAAGGTTCGGGGAGGACAAGTTCGCGCTCGGCAAAGTCTCGCGAGGATGCTCAAATGGAAACGTAAATATTCACTTGGTCGATGGAACAAGGCTTAAAGATGTCCCAAGAGAAAGGTTGCAAGTCATGGGGCGTTTTCGTCCGGGGCAGTATGCAAAGGTTCCAACTAGCGAGACGGAGCATAGGCCGTACACACCGCCGTCGCCATCTGGCGACTTGCCAGCCTTTGAAGAAAAGGATGGTGGACCACGCAGGCGAACGTCTTCGCCAGTTCAATTGCCACCGCTTCCTGCATTGACGCGACCGTCTTTAGAAGTCAAGATCGCCTCTCCGAAGTCAACCTCAAATGGGACAAAGTCCAAAAGCAAGGCTGCGGAGGTAAGCTCTCCAAACTCTGTACCGCTTCCCCTGGGCCGTAGCGCGCCAGAGTCGCCAAAGTCTGCCCCTCTTGACAACGGCACTGGGTTCACGTCACCTCTTTCAGCGAAAATTGCATCTCCAAAATCCTCTCGTCCGTGGGATGCAAAAAGGCCAGCACCAAAACAACAAAGTGTCCCAACGCACGTTCAAAGAGAGCCAACAGGTCGCGGGAAAGCTTCGCCAAAGAGCACTAAATATGACCCGGAAAGTGGGGCAACGAAAATTCAAGCTGTGTTCCGAAGCTTTTTGGCTCGCTGTGCAGTGGAATGGCTCAAACGAGGAAAACCAGCGATCACAGTGAAGCAAAAGAGAGGTAATCAAAATGGAATGTCTCCAACTCGTTCTGCAAAGCAGACAGCTCAAAACAGACAGACGAAAGAAACCGTCCTCCCACCCAACGGTTACAAAAGCCCCTCTAGCCCCAAGGTAGTGCGTCCTCCGCCTCTCGTCTCTGGTCGTGAGAGCCAAATCCAATCTGACCCCGCCAAAATTAATCACAAAGCGCCAAAGCTCGTCCTCCCGGAGCGCGCCAAAGCGACCTTAGAGGAATCAAAGTTAGGAGGAAACGAGGGAGAGGACCTTGGAGCCGAGAGCGATGGAGGCGAGAGCTGTGATAGCTCCGACAGCTCCGACAGTAGCGACTCGAGCTCTTCTTCTTCTTCTTCTACGAGCTCTTGTTCTAGTGATTCAACTTCCAGCTCAAACTCTTCTGATTCGTCAGACAGCAAAAGCAGTAGCGACACAGAAAGGGTTTCTCACCAAAGAGGGGTTGCCGATCAGAGCCACACGTCTGTGCCTTCGCGCTCCCCTCGGGGAATCAGTACTGCTGAAGGGAAAACCAGCTCTGAGATTCCTCGCCGGAATGTTGTTGAAAGGCAGTCCCCGCGGAGCCCCAATAGCTCATTGGAGACGGAGCCATCGCGAATCGCAGAGAGAATAATTTCGACCGGGGAGGTGAACGTTTTCGCACTAACATACGACTGCATAGGGAAGAATCTTGACACAAAAATCCTCTCTGAGCTGATAAACCCTGGCGAATACGACGTATTCGCAATTGGTTTTCAAAATTTTAGGCTCCCAATCGATTCCAAGGAGATGGAGGAATCCATAATGTCTTGCTTTGGCGTGGAGAAACGCTTTCATGTGCTAAAGTGCTGTCAGATGGATGGTATCTGCTTGCTGGTCATCGTTCGGCAGGTGCTGATTCCTTTAATTGCGGACGTAAAAAGCGAGGAAGTGTCTCTGGGTGTTTCTGTGGCGGAGGAAAATGACCGGCAGCGTGGCGCGGTGGGAATTTCCTTTCGCATTTTAGAAAAGGTTTTCATCTTTCTCAACTCGCATCTGCGTGGGAAATTGGAAAATGGCGCAGCAAGGGACGCAAACTTCCACGAAATAAATGCTAGAATGAAATTACCTGAGGAGCACTTGTGCACCACCACCCCGATTAGCAAGCGTGGCGACTACGTGTTCTGGATGGGCAATCTCAATTATCGGATCGACTATGACATCTACAAATGCCAAGGACACATTCGTAGGGGAGAATATCAGGTCTTGCTGGCCCACGACCAACTCTCAAGAACCAAGCTCGCATTTCGTGATTTCAAAGAGGCGCCTCTGACATTCCCACCGACGTACAAGTACGAAACGGACAGTGACAGGTATGAGATGACTGTGTGTCCGTCTTGGACGGACCGGATCTTGTACTCCACCCTAAGTACTGATGACGGTGATTTGAGAGTGAATGCTTACGATGCGTACAAAAAGGCGTGCTCTTCATCTCACCGTCCGGTGTATGGCATTTTTGAAATTAAAATTTCCTCCAAGGAGGAAATGCTTCAAAAGTGGTCTGAAAAACACAAGGAGCTGCTTGCGCGTATGGAGATGCCCGGTAGTTTTGGCAGCTTGGGAGGGAAACAGCTCGGCTCTATGAAACAACCAAGTTTTGGCGAGGAAGGGAAAAAAGGTGTCGCTTCGCAATCCGCAGACAAAAAGATGAAAAGCAAAGTTTGTACAGTCATGTAGAAGATGGAGAACTTTAGTTTGGCTCATTCATCACACCTTTTTATATTGTTTATTTTTAAAATGAGAACGATTGTCTTTCTTCTCACATTCTCTCATGGCGATGGCGCTGTGACATAGAGTCACCGGCAACTAGATTGAAATATGGAAAAAATTAAAATTAGAGAATTTCGAACGGACCGTTCTCTTCTTCATTCCCGCAAAAGAACAAACAGCATCAGTTCTGATAATTCTCACCCCCTCGCGAAGAGCAGAGGGACAGGTGGGCAAGGCAGGCGGTCAGAAGGAGTGATCGGGGGTCACGATGGACCCCACATTGCGCAGCCCGTCAGCATTTCAGAGCTCGGCCCAAACCCTGCACCACCTCAATCTTCTGATCCTGCTCTCGCGGACACTTGCAAAGCTAGGCTAACACCGGAAACAGATCTAACAGAGGGACCACTGCGTCATCCGAGCAGGCCACGAACCGGCGTGGCTAGGTACGGAATTTTTCCTTGAATACGAAGCCGCCTGTATGCCGAGCGTATATGCAGCGGATGGATGGGCCCTTTGAAGTCACCCATCTCCTCCCTCGCCAGCTCGATGAGCTCTCCCGCAAAGATCTTGCTGATCCCCCCCATGGTGACCGCCAGCTCGTTGGACACCTTGCATCCTGACGCCTTGCGCATGAGCTTCTTCACGGTGGCCCTGTCAAAGTGGGACCTTCTAAACGCTTCGTAGCGCTGCATCTGCTCCTCGCTCAGCGCGGACAGCAGCGCGGACAGCCGCTGGCACTCGGCCTCCTCCTCGGCTTTGGCCGCCTCGTCCGACTGCTTGCTGTCCTTGCCTCGCTCGTCGTCCCCATCCCATTTCACGCGCTTCTTCTTGCCCGCCCTTCGTCTCGACCCATCCCCGGCCTCCGACGCTCGCCGCTTGCCCTCCATCCCCACCCTACTCTCGCAGCTTCGCAGCCCAGTCTCCCACTGAACGCACGCGCAACTACAAAGGGCTCTCTATTCTGTGCCTTTCGCGTCTTTCGCGTCGTTCGCGTGTCGCGCGAGGAAGCCAAGCCGCTTTCTTTGCTCGTGGCGCTGCCGATATCTGCCGATCCGCCTCACTCAATGTGACTCATGTGACACATGTGATAACACGTGATAACCGCAACAGAGGTGCGAGCGGCTAGCTAGCTAGCATGGCTCTCTCTGGGCTAGAGCACGTACCACAGTTTAGCGCTGGCAGCGTAGGCAAGCCATGGCAAGCCTTCCGCATTGGTAGCCAGCCAGGCCCACGTGTTAGTGTCAGAGGTGGAATCGAAGACTCACATTTACTACTACAATGTGGAGACACGAGACGCGGAGACACTGAGACACGGAGACACTGAGACACTGAGACACTGAGACTGAGGCGAAAGAAGTGAGTAAGTGAGTGAGTGAGTGAGTGAGTGAGTGAGTGAGTGAGTGAGTGAGTGAAAGAGTGAAGACAGAGGACAGAGGACAAAGGACAAAGGACGGACGCTGGGAAGGCTTGCACGGTTGGCGCAGGTCGACTACCGGTACATAGGTTGGCGCAGGTCGACTGCATAGTATGAACGGGAGTGGAAGGGGATCCTGAACGTCGGCTCCGTTGGAGGTGGTGCTGGTTGGCGGGACTCGGCGAAGGTGGCGAGGGATTTGGCGCCGAGGGCGAGCGACCTTGCGAAACTGGCCGCGGGTCGCGCAGCGAAGGGAGAAAGCCCGCGAAGTGCTGATTGAGGGGATAGAAAGGGCTGAGCGGAGGTTGAGGACAGAAAACTAAAGATAAACGAGCGGTCATGGCCCAGGCCTCGCTGCTCAACGGAGGCATCGTCATTGTGCTAGACGCTCCGCCTGGGTCCCAGTTTGGTGTGGACCTGCTCTCATGGCGCACGGGCGCGCGCTTTCGAGGTGCACAAGGAATCCCGAGCGGCCTGCGCCTGCTGCACCTGTCGCGTGCCCATGATCCGGCAGGAACGACTAGGAATGCAGCAGGGGGCGCGGGAATTGCCTCGCAGAGTTTTGAAAGCGACATGGAACAATTGCAACATATGGGCGCTCCGGTAGGAATGTTTGTGCATGGGGAGGGATTGACTGCGTTGCGAAGCTCGAGAGACGGGCTGCTTGAGCGGCTGAGCATCGAAGAGGAGCAACAGATTCTCCATCAGGTCTCCAGTGGACAGGTGAATGGAGGGTGGCTTGGGCCATATGATGGAGGGGAGCCTGGTCAATGGGAGTCACTGGCTGGCATGTTGACGGAGGAGGTGCTGCGGCGCGTAGGCATTCAGGTTGGGGCCGTGGTGCAGGAGGAAGCGCTGCGTTTGAAACGAATACCTGTGTTGGCGGAGATGGCCAGGGAAGAAAGACGGAGAAGTGCCAACGGGGTCGCTGCAAAGCACTCTGGGGTGAGGAACTGGATGGAAGAGGGCTTGGATGTTGCTGCAGTTGACCTCGACCCATCTCCCTTATTTGAGCGCCTCCTGGTCCGCGAATACGACGGTCAATTTGAGGACTTTGTTGCTGAAGTACAGCTTTCCTTCGTTTTATTCCTGTACTTGGCGTCTCTCTCTGGTTTAGAATACTGGAAACGCGCTGTATATCTTGCTTGCTCCTCAGAGGCTTACATTCAAACAAACACTCATGAGTACGCAATCTTTTTGGACGTACTCAAGGCGCAACTGGGTGTGATGCCCGCTGACCTATTCCAAAATGCTTTGCTGGAGGATAACTTTCTCAATGAAGCGTTTGCCAACCTCTTCACTGCATGTTCCTGGCCGAACGAGTCTTCGGATCTGCACTCGCAGGTGTCGTCGATAAGGAAGGAGATAAAAAATCGATTCGGAAAATCCGCACTAAGAGATATCGACAAGTTGCTTCAAAACATCGAGGACGACTTTATTACACAGAGTGTAGTCCCCGTGGGATCCATTTCGTTTGCAATTGATGATGATTCTGCAATGTCCGCAGCATCGACTTTGGACTCGAAGGCGGCTGTTTCTGCGCTAGAACCCCAGCAGCGTATGAGCTGGATGCTTGAGTGGAAGCCGGAGTGATTGTTGAAGTTTGAAAAAATGAGAAGCTGTTATTTGTACATAGCATATGCGTTGAATTGAAAATAAAAATAAGTGGGCGATTGATCTTCCCTCAGCACGGTAGAAAAATATTACACACAAACAACCTTACTAGCAAACCGCATGCAGTCGTAAATAAGATCACAAAGACCCTCGGCGCTGCATGGACATCTCAAGTTGATCGACCGCGCAAGACTCCGTGTCCTGCTCCTGCTCCTCACGGTCCCTCCGCAAATTATTCGTAATAGCTTTTTGAGCTCTACCGTAGTCCTTGTCGATTGAAAAGAACATGAGAGAAATAACAAAGCCGCACAAAATCCACCCCATAAGGAACCCCGCCTGCATTCCTTTCGCCCGAGCAGTTTTTCCAGGCGAATCTGTGAAGAGCGCAAAGAAACGAGACAGGTAAAATACACCAAAGCCCTTTCCGAGGTCGTCAAAGAGATTCAGAATGCTAAATGCCGCACCACGAGTTTCCGGGATAGTCACATTCACCAGTATGACTTTCGTTGTGTTTCCTGCAAACCCAAGACAAAAGCCAGCTGGAATTACGAAGAGCGCGGTAATCCACATGGAACTCGTTGGCACGTCGATGTAGACAGACATTGGTATGGAGCCGATCGAAGTGAGGAAGCCAAGGATAAGAGGGATGTAGCGTTTGTGTGTTGCAAACAATTTGTCCACCATATATCCTGCGGCGATTGCCCCACCCACGGTTCCAATCCCAAAGATCATCAGGACGGTGCCAGTGAGGCGAATATCGATGTTCTTCTCTTCAGCAAGAAAGTCGCTGAGCAAGCTACCAAAAATGCCCCATGGCAAGCTTCCTGGAATACCCTGCAAGAAGACCATGACGACTGTGGGAGTTTTGATAAGCTTCACAAACTTTTCCCAGGTAATCTTTTCTGAGTACACAGTCTCCTCGATCAAGGGCCCGTCCCCACGCTCCTCGGCATCGGCCATTAGCTGCTCGTGGTGTCTTCGAAATGCCTCTTCTCTCGTCCCGCGTTTCGGCTCCTCGACGGTAAACAGGAGAAGCACCACAAGGACGTAGGCAGGAGCGGCCACTATGATGAAGGCGTTTCTCCAATTTGATCCGTCAACTCCGGCAATGGGGCCCATCAGCGTTTGCCCGATCCCCGCCCCAGCACCTACGGCAGTTCCAGCGGCAGCAATGGCTTTCCCGCGATGCTCCGTAGAGAACAAATCGCCAAACAGAGAAAAAACTAATGGAACAGCTCCGCCAATTGCGACCCCGGTAAGCGCTCGCGTGATCCATAGTCCAAGATACGTTGTCGTGAAATAAGTGGCCAGGCACGCAGTCTCCCCGAAGACAACTACTGCAGCAAGTGTATTCCGACGATTTACCACATCGGTCAAGTACCCTACGATTAAACTGCACGCTCCCCCAACAACAAAGAACGCCACCATGATGTCTCCTCCAAGCTTTTCGTCGCGCATTTGCGCATCGACTTTCTCGACATACCTCTCGAGACCCTCGTCCCAAGTCATTACCACGCTTCCGTTTGGATATTTCTCCACGAAACCAAACTCACGAGCCACGGGAGTCATGACAGGGGCAAGCAAGTTCTGATCGGCATTGAGTACGATCATAATGGCAACCAGCAGCCCAGTCAGGTACAAGTGTCTCCTCACCTTGCATTTCCCAAAACCGACCAGATCCTCATCTTGATGCAGCTCTTCCCCGGCAAAGTCCCTCACCTTTACCGGGTTCAAAGGGTCGAGTCTCTCAGCGTTCGCCATTCCTCAAGACCTTTTCGCGTACCCCGTGCAAGAGCCCTCCGCCCCTTTTCCAACAAACACCGCGCCACCAACGCAGGCCGCTCTCCCTCAACAATCCTGCACCAGCGCGAGGTCCACAGCACTCCAACCAGCTCGCGGCCAACTTGGCAAGTCCCGGTCCGAGTTGCAGAATGCAGAATTCAGAATTCAGAATGCAGACAGTGCTCCACTTGCCACCCACACCCTTCCTCCCAAAATAGTTTCTACTCTCTAGCTCCCTTGGATCCCTTGCGGCTTGTGAGCTTTGTGAGCTCTCAGGTCTCTCAGGAGAGCTGCCCAAACGTTGCGCGATCAACAATCACGGTGCGCGACGACGGAGAAAAGTAGGGACAGACTTTCACACCGTTTAATTAATTGTTTCTATTCTTCTTTGCTTCTTTGCTTCTTTGCTTCTCTGGTTGTTTATTTGTTGGCTTGGTTGTGACAATTGCGATTACAATTTACAAAACGAAAAATCATTCCATTGATTTGATTCCAAACATCCAAAACATTCCAAAACTCAGTTTGCGCATTAACGGTAGTGTGCTTACGCGATTACTACGACCAGGTTTCAGAGTTCCGGTAGGACTCAGGTGCACTACATGCATGGGTAGTGAGGATAGCTCCACCAGTAGGATCCAGTCTAATCAACTTTGGGTTTGCGAGAGTAGTTCAGAGGAGTTCAGAGTGAGACTGAGTCTTGTGGAGGGTGCTGGGTGTGCTGCGTGGCTGGGCTTAATGGTTACTACCTTAACTGAACATATCGGGGGCAAGTCCTCCGCTAATAGCGAGTAAAAACATACCGGTACAGTAGAGAGAGTAGGTAGGCGTCTTATACACTAGCCCTCAAATTCAGAGGTATGAAGAACGATTTCAGACTGGAATTCAGACCCACCTTGGCGCATCCTTTCAAAATGAATATATTCGGAGCGCTGCTAGCTAGCCTTTTGTTTAAAAATCGTCACTAGTGCTTTTCGAATCACAGCTTGCGTCACTTACGGCAAGCCTTACAAGTACGGTACTCACTGTCAGTACTGTTCCTGTTACGGAAAACTCGATTCAACAAACTTTTCAAAGCCTAATGCCTAGCGATCCGCTCTTTGATCGCGAACGAGGAATCGATCGTCGCGGGAGCTCAGGACTCAACGGAAACTATTATGATAGTCGGTATCACGGCGTAGAGGCATTGTAGAGTTGGTGTTACGAACGTTCATTCTAGCATTCAGGTTGAGTCCGAAGACAAGCAGGTTGCGACAGTGGCCACGGACTCCGTTAATATAGCAGCACAGCGGGGCTCAAAGTGTCGAGGACAGCAAGTTTGTAAAGCCGGTACGCGCTGTTGGGGTTCGGAAACGAAGGTGGACGAGGGTGGGTTTGAAAAAACAACAACATCGACTGAGAGAGGATGGCGAAGAAGAAGAAGGAGGCCAAGGAGACCAAGGTGGAGGAGCAAGCGGAGGAGCAGAAGAATGAGCCCGCAGCGCCGGTTGAAGAGCCAATTGCTGTGCAGCGTATGAGGAATAACATCAGGACGGCGTTTGCGCTCTTTGACAAGGAAGGAGAGGACCGAGTTGTGCAAGACGAAATTGCGACGATCATCAGATACCTTGGGCAGCACCCATCAGAGGAGACTGTTACGCAGGAGATCTTGCCAGCTCTCCAGAGCGAAGAACCTGATGCATATGTAACTCTGGAGAAGTTCGAGCCAAGGATGCTGGAGATGATCAAGAACAACGAGTTCCCACCAGAAGGTCAGGAAGTTTTGCTCTCTGCGTTCAAAGCACTGGATGAAGACCGCAAGGGCTACGTCGAAGCTGGATACGTAAAGGAGCTGCTGTCGCAAATGGGAACGCCATTTCGAGCAAAAGAAATTGACTCCTTTCTGAACGTTGCGAAGGATATCACTACGGGAAGGATATACTACGACGACTACGCAACTCTGTATGCAAGCCAGATTGATGCCAATGCAACGCATTGGAGGAATGCCAAATTACACTCAGAAGAACTTTTGGAGTCCAAACTTGCACTGTAGTTGGAGACCGCGCTGACGATTTGAATGCCTTTAATTAAAAAATATCGAGCTGTATCACTTTCGTACTCCCTTCTAGCCCAAAATTGGCGCAGCCAGGGACCCACTCACATTTGCATGTTTGCCTTTTCACCTTTCTACAAGGAGAATGTAATGAATGTAATGTAACACAGACACAGATTTGTTGTTAAAAATAGAAAACGTAAACTTGTTCAGCACACAAGTCTGTGACACGAACCAGGACAAAGCACTACAAAAGCCTCGCCGTACAGCGGCGAGGATATGGCAAAAGCGTCTACCCGAGCTCGAAACACAGCCGCAAAGACAAACAGGATGCTTGCAGTAAACAAGACAGGCAGAAATAGCAGGCAATACAAAAGAATTTGAAGATGGGAAGGAAGGAGGGAAACCTGGAAGCTCGGCGCGCAATGTCCCGTCAGAGGAGCAAGCACGCGTTCCATCACCTCCAAAGGTATACAGGGAGAGGAGACAAGCTAGAATTCTGGCTCCTCATCGATATACCTTGCAGGGTCTTTGTTTTCCAGGTCGCACTTGTACTTGGCACGAAGCTGCTTGTTGATAGCAGCGCGACCATTTCGAACCCCCCAGCGCAAAATGCGATCCACACCATCCCCTTCGATTTTCTTCGGATCATGTACGGAATAAAACTCCACCAAGTCCTCCCGCAGCTTGTTCATCCGGTCTGCGAACTCGTCCAAGTCCTCCAAATATTTTGCTTTCAGCTGTGAGTTCAGTGCTTTGACGCCGTTTTTCTCGGCCCAGCGGTAAACGGCATTCACTCCGCCAGAAGTGATTTTAGACTGGTCATACTTTGAATAGTACATCTCCAGTAGCGGCCGCACATGCGGGGGCAGCTGCCCCGGTGGGCTCTTGGCATGGGCTGCTCGAAAAGAACGGCGCAGAAAGCTGCGCATAGAAAGTCTATTCTGCCTTGGCTTTGGGGCAGGAGCAGCCTTGCCTTCCACTCCATTCTCGAAGTCTTCTAAGGTGAGCCCATACTTGGCCACAAGTTTCTTATTGAGAGCTTCCAATCCGCGGCGAGCAACGTAATCTACAAGATCGTCCACACCCTTCTGCAGGCGGTCGGGATCGTACCTAGAGTAAAAGTTCAAGAGACGATCCCTGATCGTTGTCCCTTGGGAGACCCCGGATCCGAGACTGTTCTGGCTTGAGACTGACATGAATGATTCTGCAGGCCTGCCGCCTCGGACC
This sequence comes from Parietichytrium sp. I65-24A, assembly GCA_012862575.1. Lineage (NCBI taxonomy): Eukaryota > Bigyra > Thraustochytrida > Thraustochytriidae > Parietichytrium > Parietichytrium sp. I65-24A. The sequence continues at coordinate 168,305 of BLSF01000002.1, forward strand.
GCGGGCGTTTCCGCGGCGCTCGACTCCTCAAACATCTCGAGGCTCTCGCCATACTTTGCGTACAATCTCTCATTTAGTGCGTCCATGCCATTCGCAATTGCCCAGTCCACAATGTGCCCAATCCCCTGGTGCACTCTTTCAGACTCCCACTTTAAATAAAATTGCTGCAGTCTGTTGAAGAGCGCCGACCTCTGATCCTCTTCCTCCTGCTTCTCCTCCCCAAAAGGCGACAGAGGCTTGGACACGCTGACCCGCTCCAAGTGCTCGTGTGTCATCGCTCCGCCGCCGGCTACTCTCTGCCGTGGCGGGGCCACCGGCGGAGTCCTTCCTGTCCGCATCATCTCGCCCTACAAACACACGCCAACCCAGCACCTAGCACCTAGCACCTCCTCAGGCACCGTCCTCTCCCCCGCCTATGCAACACACGCGTGCAACCCCGCAACGCAGTCCACGCAGTCCACGCAGTCCACGTAGTCCACGCTCGAGGATCCACACTCAACAGCGCCAGCTGCGAACGCCTCCACTCGCTCTGTCTCTTGTCTCTTGTCTCTTGTCTCCTGTCTCTGGTCTCCTTTTCCTTTTCGTTCCCTTTCTCGTGTCGCTTTTCCCGGTTATGTTTGTTATGTTACCTTTCTTTTTCCCTCTCACCTTTCACCTCTGAGCTGTGAGCTTATTGCTTCTCTCTCTCTCTCTCTCTCTCTCTCTCCCTCTCTCTCTTTTGTGTGTCTCGCCAATGCTGGTTACGGCCTTGGTAGATAATACGATAGGAGTACAGTTCGCCTGGCGGTGTGTGTCTCCCTGTGAGTCTTAGCGCACGGAGTAAGGGGTTATCTATGCCTACCTACCTGGTCCACCTATAGGGCTGATAGTAAGAGTGCTTCTCGTGGCGATTGGCAGGTTCTACTCTCGCCTAGCGTGGAAGCGTAAGATCCATGCCATGCTTGAATGACTAGCCTGGGAGATGTGGTAGTGAGGCATCCTGCTTAGCTTTGGGGCGTAGCTATGGAGTAGGAGAGTGGCTTTGCCTGCTAGCGTTTTGGACTGGATTGTACGAGTTAGAAGTGAGGAGAGGGTGAGATAGAAGTTAGAGGAAAGAAAGAATGGAAGAGGTGTGTACGCGATTAGGCTCTCAAGTAGGAGGAGCAATAAGTGGAACGAAGGGAAGAAGGAAGGAAGAAAGACAGAGCAGGGGTTGGAGAGGTTGCACATTATCATTATTGCACTCTCGACCGAACGAAACACTCTCAAGAGCGCGAGTTCTTTTCACACTGTCGCTGGTCACTGTGTTAACAGCTGAACACTCAAAGACGCCGTGATGCTTTTTGAACCTTGCGAGCTTTCATGATTTAAAACAACTGTGAGGTCTGGTTTAGTTAGTTACCCTGCGGATAGGTCCTACAGACAGACGCTCTTGACAAGGCTCTCCGACGATATGCAAACTGGTGTTCCACACTCTTCCTCCTATACCAGGGGTTACCACCTTTCCCTATTGTTCGCTACTCCTTTTGCTGTCAGTCAGTGGCATGGTACCGAGTACTACAACTGTCCCTCTAGGATCTCTAGGAGCTGGAGCGGAATTCAGAAGAGCTTCGAGTCTCAACTCAAAAGACAGGAGACAGGGCTTTTTGAATTTTGAATTCGTGTTTTTCGAAACAGTTAATTTGTTTCTCGAGAGCGAGAGTGACTGACTGTGTGTGACTGCTACGGACGCAGGACGCATCCTCCTTCGCTTTTTTGGTTTGATCTATTTTTTTTATATATACCTGTTATTATGTTATACTGACTGTCGCTCATGGCGGATGGGACTGCCCGTAGGCAGAAAGGAAGGAGTCAGGGAGGGAGGGAGGGAGGAAAGATGGAAAGGGGAAGGGAGGGAGATGGAGGGAAGATGGATGGAAAGACAGACAGACAGAGAGAGAGAAAGAGAGTGGAGACAAGATGGGACCAAGGAGAAATCCAAGCATATCCAGACAGTGCAAAACCTCTCCCGGCACGGCACGTCCATGGTTGAAGGTGCAGACTCACTCACTCAGACTCAGATAAGCTTATCGTCAGTGTTCCCAGCCAGCATAGTCGCGCTGCTACCTACCGAGAGCACCGTGCAGTACAACCTGAGAGAGTCAGACAGCCCATCCGAAAACCAGCAAGCCTGGCCTGGCAAGTCAAATCACTTTCGAGAGCCCTTACTTTTTACAGATTCTGATTTCTTTTCTAAATTCTAAATTCTACAATGCTGTCACCAGCGCATTCTTTCAACGAAATAGAATTCCACGTTTCAAAGCCTCCAATATCCCCCAATTTTGCCAGAAGCTTACAGAGTACTGACAGTGAGTAGCAGAACCAGAATAACCAGTATACCAGAAGAAAGGACATGAAGGGCGTGGAGGTCGTGGAGGGCAGAAAGTGGACCGTCGTAAGGTGCTTATGCGTACTCAGTACCATGCAAGCAGGAAATTACACAAAAGTAAAGTGAACGGTGAGTCATGAATCATGAATCATGGGATCCGAAGGTGTGCGAAGGATCGCTCGTTTCTTTTGCATGCAAGGCTTTGGCTTTCTTTTTCTTTCTTCTTTTTCTTTTCGCCTGTCACGTCCGTCACGGTAACTTTCAATTTCAAGATTGACTTGGTTGATCTTGGTTGGTTGGGAAAGAAAGAGAGAAAGAAAGAAAGAAAGAAAGAAAGAAATCACTGCTTGGCTGAACGAGCTTGTGACTGACTGACTGACAGCCGCTGACTGGGAGGATCTTTCGAGAAAGTGGCGATGAGCACTGGCGGAAGGGTTTGTTTTTGCCTCTCGAGCTCTCTCGTCCCACATCGGCAGCAACATCGGCATCGTCGCGAGAAACATAGTGTTTGGTGCATTTCAAATTTCTCGTCGGAACAAACTAACAAGTCTGAATAAGTCTGAGTGTGGATGGATGGATAGATAGATAGATGAGGACTGTGCTAGTGCTGTGGGACGCCGAAAAGTGCGTACCGGTAATACGTTTCCTGAAGATCTTGGAGGGTTCAAAACCTTTCGTTCAACTCGTTGAACGAACGAACGACTTGGCGTGTTTGTCTGCTGACTGCTGACTGCACTTCCTCGCGCACTGGCGAGTGCGGCGCATTCACTGCACTCTCTGCTCCACTACTAGCTAGTACTCGGGTACCAGCGCGAATCCGACGTGCCACCACGCCATGATCGTCTCGGATTCGAAGCATCTCCAGGCGACAAAATGAGCTGGTAGTGAGCTAGTCCAAGTGGAAATTGTAAATTTGTGCCTCTCTCCAGCCGAGCCAAGCTCGTCACCCACCGGGGAACTGGCCGAAACGGCTTTAAGATGGATCGTCTCGTGCCAAGCAACGCGTGGGGTTGTTCATGGTTGTTCAGATTTCGGGGTACCGGAAGTCGGTACTGACTGTGAGTACTGACGCGGCGATTGAGTGCCAGTGTATGCCGTTGTTTGCGAATGGCAACGTTTGACAGTCACGGCTCACAGCCAGTACCCGGTACCCGGTAGCTAGTACGGGTACATCACTGACAGCGGCGAGTGCTTATGTGTTGACTGTGTTGTCCTTTGAGTGGGAGTTGCCATCGCCTTGGGGGGAAATTTTCCTGTTGCTCTGATTGGAAACGCCGGCTGACAATGACTTGGTGCGGAGATTTTCTCTCAGCACCTCGCTTGCATATATTTTGGGCACAAAGAGGATGGTGAGCATGATGGTGTTACACAACCAGATTGGGATTGCGGTTGCAAAAAATCGAGCGACTGGGTCGCTGATTGCGAAGGACACCCCAAAGCTGATGGCGCCGAGCAACAAGATGTTGTAAATGGACAAGCCAATCTCCCTCGAGTCGTTCATTTCCGGAATCGTGACGTGTCTTGTCATGTACGCGAGATAGGCCCCCCTGATCGTCAGTGTACCAATAAAAACCACAAGTACCATCAACAGCGGCAACTCTGCCTCTCTGCCGCAGAACCCCTGAGCAACAATCATTTTGTAGCCGCTGTCAAACACTGGCGAGTTCAGTTTCACATGATGGGTTCCTGGGCTCACAGCCTCAAAGGTAACAAGAACGATGAGTGCAACTGAGACGTAGAGGAATATCCGCAAGAAGACCTGGCGCGTCGAGAAGGACACCTTCTTCATCTTCTTGTTGTTGAACAACGCGTGGACGCGCTCGGCCTTCGCTAGGAGTGTCGAGATGGCCAGGGTGGTTCCAAGAACGAAAAGCCAGAGCCGGGGAGCACATGTTTCTGCTACCATTTCGTCGCAGAATTGAACAGTCGCTGGTGCCGTGAGATTGTACTCTGCTTCAAATTTTAGGGTACATGACTCTGGGCTTTGCGAAGCAGGTCCCATGAACCAAAGCGATGCATAGATCAAAGAAGAGCCAAGCGTGACGACAAGGTTGGTATAACCAGACATGAGCTTGACCATCCGGCTGTGACGTCTATAAATCATCCAGATTGAAGTAAGCCCGCTCACGAGATATCCTGTCACCATCATAGCTATGGCCGCACCTTTCGTTTCGCTCATGGACATCCAGCTGATTTTCACAGGTAAACTTTGGCAAGCCACCATGACACTGATAGTTTTTGACGCACTCGTTTGGTCCACAAGGTCAAGGACAGCGAGCCCAAACGTGAAGGTTTCCGACTCCAGGGATGCGCATTTTAGTGCAGTGATATTCAACTCTACTATCTTCTCGCTTGGAGACACCAGTACAAAATTGTTCGGCATCACTTGTACGTCAGCACCAGTTGCGAAGTCGTCCTCATTTATGGAGATCTTGGCAAGGGCTGGGTCCGCATTAACGGCGAGCGAGTGACGAGATCCGTTCATTGCTACCCCATCCACGTCACGCAGCAGAATCGAGATGAGTTGCGGCTCAAGAGGAGTGATAGCTTCCTCCAGTCCCGAAAGGGTGATTTCTGGTTCATCCGATGTAGGCTCGACGTCAATCAGTATGGCAGCACGCCGGCTATCCGGACCTCGGAGCCTGCGATTCACGGCAAAGTAGGAGCAATCAGCAACAGCGAACGTGAACGAATCTGCCCCGTTAGCATCCTCCTCAGGTTTATACCACAGTTTGGTTCGCGCAGAAGGCTCTTTGCCGATGATAAAATTGCCCGCCATGCTTTCCACCCCAAAAAGCATCACTGCATCGATTGACGGCCAATACGAGGAGCTTTCCATTTTTAGCCAAATCTTGATCTTACTGGTTGGGAACGCCTGGGGACACAGTGTGTACACAGTTATCGCAGGGCATTGAGCAGTTTCGGACAGATCCGGGCAGAAGGTATTTTGGTTCGTATCGCCTTCCCATGCAGTGACCCACTCCCCGGGATTGAGCGCATTCTCGATTTCGATTTTGTATGTGCCTCCTGGTCTCCAGGTTTCGTAAATATTGACCTCTTTAGCGTATACCGGTGTCTCAAAGTTGACTATGACCCAGAGGTCGTCGTTTATATTTTGTGGCTGCCATGTAGCGATGCCGTCAAAGGTATTCGGATATACCTTTGGCTCGCCCGGCAACGCGCTAACGCAGTAGAACTCGTCCCAGCACTGGCTTGCTTGATTCTCCTCTGACTCCATGACCCACTGACTCAACATTCGTGACTCTGAGACGTCCAAAATTTCTGTCGCGTTGTCTGCCCACGTACTCGACGTGAAACGATAGAGCTTCCCTAACGAAGGAAAGCTTTCGATCTCCACCGTGCAGTTGTCGCCCTCCCGATCCGTAATGATCTCTTCCAAGTCAATGAGTACAGCGTCTGAATCCTCTTTCATCGCAACGCTTGCAGGGACGGCCTTGGGTGCTTCGTTTTGCATCTCTACAGACACTGACACGAATGCTTCGTTACTGTAGGCATAGCCGTCCCACACTCGTGTCCGAATTCTGAAAATGTCGTCGCCTCCAACGCTCGTGGAAGCGTTGTGTGACAGCACTGCTCGGAGCTCACTTGGCAAAATGACATGCGGTGTTTCCGGGTTAGGGTCCAACGGGTAGTCCCACACCTGTTGTAACTCGTCAGCGTCATTCGAATAATACGTGTAATCAGGCACAAAATTTTCGGCACACTCAGCGCAATAAAAGAGCTGAATAGCGCTTGTTTCTCCTTCTAAAGCAAGAATCTCGAATCTGAAATCTTCAATCGATTGCTCCGCGTCCTCTAAATACTTTTGTGCAACAGGGAAAAACAAAAGTCTCTGCTCGCCTTCTGCCAGAGTAATTGTTTGATTGTACAGCACCGGGGGGGTGTTTGTGATGATGTCAACTTGGATTGAGTGTGGCTCGTCGTCATCCCCGACTAGCTGTAACTCAAAACGGTCGCGCTCTCCGCTTGTGCCGTTCACGAGAGGCACGAATTTCATGGAGACATATTCGAGGGAAGCATCGGCTGTAACATTTGTGGAATTCGAAACTATCTGCAAATTTGAGCCCCCGCAGCTGGGGTCTGAACCTGTGGAGGACTCGATGCATAACACGCCCCCTGCAGGCACAGACAAAGGCATCCAGCTCGTGATGTTCCGGGTGGGTATCCAAACGTCCACACTGGAGCTAGCAAGCTGTGGTCTGACAACCCTCAAGTATTCACCGAGAATCGGTGCAGTGCTGACAATTGAAAGTGGGCCAAGACCTTTGCCAGAAAATTTCAGGTAGTCATATTTATCTCCGTTCGGCATCTGTACCATAGAGCCGTCAATACCAGACTGTCTTCCAGCAACAGTCTCATGAAGGAACCCCTCTTCGCCCTGCCTGATGTTAAAATCATAGTGTAGCTGGACTTCAGAGCTGTCTGAGACAGCTTGCAAACAGCCAAGCCTGCCGATTTCACTGGCAGTCTCACGAGTCACGCTGACGTTCAAAACACACATCTCGTCTAATTGGCCGTTCAAGTCATAGTCGTTCAGGCCTCCGGACCCTATCAGAAGAAAAGTTTCGAGATCGAGGTCAATCTCTGCCAAGTTGGCGATGTCACTCGAGGAAAATTGCAAATCAGCATGCCTCAAAATACGTTCTGTGGCCTGGCCAGCGTCGGTAATCAGCAGCGCTTCCTTTTTGGTTTGGTCCCATGAGAAAACATTGTGGGTCCACCTCGCCTGGTCGTCCGCATGAGCATTGAACACACCGTTCCCAATCCCGGATTTGTACACCGTCTTAAATTGAACTGCTCCACCATTATAGTCTGCAGCCGAGAAAAGGACGCTAGCTGGGGTCTCGAGGATGTTCAGTGGCCACAAACTGAAGTATGCGCCCGCTGATCCTGGGGTGCCCGACGTCGTGCCATAGTCCGAGGACGGGTCTTGAGTCTTGAACCAAAAGCTGAATGTCACCCCTTGCGAGAAGACCCCAGCTGGAAGCACACGGCTGCGAATGGATTGCGAGCTCCCATCCTTTCCGCCAACGAAGCGAAGTGCATCCCCTGGCCCGTACACCGACGAAGCTTGCGCAACAGTGCACTGGAGGTATGCATGAATGGCAAATAAGCAACCTATCAAGAATACCTTTCGCATTGTGCCTGTGATGTATTTCAGCTCTTTCACAGTCGCGTCTCTTCCTCGCCACGTCGTGAAGAGCGTTGCCTTGTGCCGCACGTTACCAGTATCGAGGAACTGTGAGAAGAATACACCGAACTGCATCTCTCGATTTTGTGGGTTTCGATAGGCTCAAAATGTGCATTTACCGGTATGAGATTACCGTTCACGTTAATTCTTATCTTGACTGTCAGAAAAAACAACAGTGCCTCATGTAACCGTGCACTCCAAGAACACTCACGGTCAGCACAGGAGACGTCAGCACATGTGAGTGAAGTGCAATAATGAGCCTTGTATGCCAGCAATGTTGGCTGGGGATCTTGGGGTCAATCTTCGCGATTCTAAGGACCTCCCTCAGAGTCAATTTCTCCATCGTTCTTGGTTGCACTAACCGCAAGTGCGAATCTCGCAGGGAACTATCAAAACGATCAAGCGAACTCACAAGACGACACTGTGACCATCTGTTCTGTGACCGTTGCGATTCGTAGTGATGACATCATGATCTACTACTAGCGACCACTGGAAAATCAGCGACAACCCCGCATTCAAGCTCCCCCACCAAAGTTAAGGTAGTACCACCCTAATCCCAGTGGTAGTGCAGACGGCGGGGGGGCGTTTCTTCGTTGGTCACTAATCCTGACGTTGGGTCGGGGTTGTCATGATGAGCTTTGCCTACTATACCGTTTTGTTATGGAAGAAATAATAGGCGCGAACTTTTGAGACAGAGATGTTCATTCTAAAACTGTGAGTTGAAAAAACAAAACTTCACTATTAGATCAGAGAGATACCCCAAGCAGGATAATAGTCGTCCGGAGAAAAATTGTTCTTGTGTATAGGATGCTCGGCCGCTGCCTCACGAGAATAGTATACAAAACTTTTCCTCGGTCCCAAGTAGTTGCCCCACCACGAAAATGTACTCATCATTGTCGAAATAGTCCCCCCACGAGCCAAAGTTAGAAGCGCGAAGTCCACGGTCCAATCTTGAGCCTGCGTTTCATAGCGTACATTGTACATTCTAAACAAACGATGCGTCCGAATCTCTTGAAGCGCAGACGGCTCGTATATGACAATGAAGCAAACCTCCTTGCCAATGCTTGCCTGAAAGTAGTCTAGCGCTTTCTTGAAAAAAGACTTTGGAGGCCATCGAAACCACTCCGTGGAAGCTTTGTCGCCCTTACGATAATGAATAGCTACAATCTCTTCAGGCGCCGAGTTTGGGCAAAGGGATTTGAGTACTTTCTCTGCTTCACGGACTATGTTCGGTCGTATCGCAAAAGTCTCCATGAGCTCTGGCAAAATAGGATCAAAGCGTTTTCTCACCTGCATATATTCCCCCACTTCTACTGATTGGCCTGCGCTAGAGAGTACTTCAAAATCATTCGAATCAATGGCGTATCCCTTTTCTCTAATGAAACGGAAGTCGCCTGACTTTCTATCTGTATTTCCCTTACAACGATCCAAGCAGGGATTCACGAGCAACTTTTCGAGCCACTCATCGCAACCTCCGCAGGGAGAGTAACCATATTTGCGGGCGAGGCCGAGCTGGCTTGCGCGCTGGAAGAAGCGGTTGCCTAACCGACCTAAACCAGTCACATATATTTCTTTATTGAGCGAGAGCTTTCCGTACGCTTCGAGGTCAAAAGGCTGGCCAATTTTGGACTCTTCACGCCACGAAAACCACTTTGTTTGAAAGTGCTCGCGCACAAGTGCAGGCCGTTCACCCTCGCCCATGTGCACCCGGATACGATCGCAAGAGGAGCCTCTTAAAGAGCACACATTTTTTACTTGGACTGCCTCTCCAGAAGACGCGAGCTCAGCGGTGTAAAAATTGGTCACAAAATGTTTGATGTCTGAACGATGAGATACGAGTATCTCATCACGAATATCATCTGGGCTTTCGAAGAAGCTGATCGACGCGGAGTCGTCCGCGAACAAGAAATCGTTCCGAAGAATCGCGGACATCGCTGTTGAAGTGAGCTCGGGCTCTCTTAGCGATGTCCACAACATATGCGAACTTCGGAACGGGTTCATATTGCGTGCCTGGTGAAGAAGCATATACTTCTCCAGCTTCGCCAGGGAGACGATGTCTTCTTTGCCCGCTTTTGCCATTCGCGCAGATGCCGAGTGGGAGAGCGAGTAAGGGATGATCATTACCGGATTTGACCTGCCCGATTGCCACCTCTTGAGTGTCTGAATGTGCGATGCAGAGGAGAACGCAATCACTGGCACTTCGTCCAGCGACTTTATAGAGACAAGTATCTCCAGGGGATCAAAGGCATCGAAGAGGCCAATGACAACTGTGACTGTACCTTCAATTATGTCACTATCTGCCTCACGAGAAGCGAGCTTTGCACCGCTTGAAAAATCAAAGTTCAACGAAGACACAGAAATACCTGACAGAATGAGCAGACACAGAGAAAACGCCACTGCCGCAAGGACCATTAGCTTCTTGCTCTGCCAGCCCGTGGGGCAAAGTTCCCGCAAGCAACCCATCGCGCTTACGCTCTGTCTATCACCTTTCACACCTAAACTCAGACAACACCGTTTCCGAACCGGTGTGACGCAACAGAGCTTTCGTACATCTCTCGTCTCGAACCCACCTCAGACTCAAGCAAGCCCACCCTTCCGCAGCTTCCGAGCGACCGACTCAAGAAGCAGGGCAGCCGAACCGGGCCTGTTCCAGCCCTCGCCTCTGCACCGTGACCAGCTCAATGTAAACGGCACCGCAGTACTGCGAGTACCGCGGTTACTTTCCGAGTACTAGTCTAGAGCGTGTGGGTCTGGCTTCCCGGAAAGACATGAGCTCTCTCTCCAAGATGTGAGCACGTGTACTATTAGGATCACAACCACGACATCTGCGGTGTTCTCACTTCCACAAGCCGCGCTCGCAGCATCAAACGTCCTCGGATATCTGACCTCAGATGTCCTTGGATGTCCTCGGTTGAATAAGAGGTTTTTTTACATGTGGACAAAAATTAATAATACATTCCAAACATTTCCAAACTTTTGCTTTGACGTCTTCGACATGTATGAGAAAGAAAGTTGATTGAGGCAACTAGTAGAGTACTAGTGTTGCGGTAGGACTATACACGCAAGTGAGGCTAAGACTGAAGTGAACGAAAAAGGCACAAGAGAAAAAAGAAAGAAAATCTTCTGTTCTGAAAAAGAGACCGAAAATAAAAGGAAACAAAAAGAAAATAATAATAAAAATGAAAATGAAAAAGAAAAAGAAAAAAAAAGGAAACGACGTCGCACCAGGTTTTGTTTCTTCGCATCAAAGAGCACCGGTTTGATTACATTCGCGCCACCTAGGGTTAGGTCTTCCATCTCCCCAACATTGCGTGCGACTTTCCACTAAAATTCTATTGGCTGTTCCATTCATTTGCATAGCACGACTTAACCAAATGCTCCGCCAATGAGACTAGGGTTTCGGGTGCTGGTTGCCCACGCTCTGGAAAAGACAACCAGCTCCAAGTGCTACCATCCGAGCTAACTGCAGCGTACATGAAAACACTTTCACATCAAAGCTAGACAGCGCTTTCCTATAGTTTACCGTATATGGAGTGGTGGAAAACGTGGATTGTGTGGAGGCAAGGAGTAACAGAGCGTTTTCCGAGGGCAGCAGTAAGGGACACTAGCATATTCTTGGCTCGGGCGGAAGAGCAGACTTGCAACGCAGAGTGCGAAGGTGAGTTGCGTGAAGCGGTGGGCCGCGGGGGTTGCGTGAGTGAGCGTGGCAGCGGGTTGGCTCGGCTTGTTCAGTGTTCAGAGCTGCTCGCGAGCATTGGACAGGGATACTCGCAGCAGAGTCATTCTGGCTGCGGGCATCTGCTGTGTCTGGTCAAGGGTGGTTGGGGTTATGGCTTGTGTCGACGGTCTTGAGTGCGAATGGGGCTGACAATGTGAATTTGTTGATATCTTTGGTATGGAACAGGCAAGATGGCGCACAAGAACAACCCATGGAAGAAATCTAGAGCAAAGATGCGCTGGAAGTGGCGCAAGAAGAGGACGCGCCGTCTTCAGCGCAAGCGCAGGAAGATGAGGCAGCGTGCTAAGTAAACCTTCTGGTTTGCTTGGTGTCGCGTTAGCTAGTCGTCCAATACTGCAGAGGGACTTGAGACGGTGGCAGCCAACTGTGGACGAGCTTGCGGCGGAATACTCGAGGAGACAACGTTTGTTCGGGCTCTCTTCGAATAGGAAGCTGTGCTTAAAGAGCTTGTGCACATTTGTTTTCTTCTTTATTAATCACCTTTACAGTATGCTCGCGTGAATTAAAAAATCAATTATCGTTCATTCTTGAGCGCTCTATTTTGATCTGATGTAGGACGTGAGGCCTGTGTCCAAAGCCGCACACCTGGATAACTCTCTCGTTCAAGTTGTCAGGCGTCAATGCCGACACCCCTGCCAAGACTAGGGCGTCGTCTTCCTCATCGGCTTCCCTTGTTTCCAGGGCTGTCTTGGTATGCAGCAGTTTGGCTGCCTCCCGGGAACCTTTCACCTTGGAAGCTGTGCGGAGCGCCATGCCCCGTAGAAAAGCCTCGATAATCTCGGTCTTGCGATCGAAAAAGTCGAGAGCAGCCATGCCTTTAGCCAGCTCCGTCGCATCGATGAGAGCCTGGTTTGCGCCCTGGCCTTTAAAAGGGGTCATGCAGTGCGCGGCGTCACCAAGGAGCACAACCGACCCATCGCCGAGGTTGTGCTCTCGAAGAGCTTGGCTCAAAACATCATAATCTAGCTCGGGTCGATCGTATACAGGGTGTCCGGATAGCAAAGTGGCAGATGTTTTCGACAGCAGCTCGGGGATTGGTGCGTGCCAGTTTCCGCATCGTCGAATGGCCTCCTCCTTTAAAGATTCGCTCGATGTACAAATTGCGCGAGCTTCCTCCTCGCTTTCTACTGGGAAAGACAGCTGCCACATAATAGAGTCCTTACCGGCCAGCGCAGGGTCCGAGTGAATGTCGATGCCATGCGCGCTGGTGAATGGCATGGAATATATTCTCGTTTCCCCGTCCATGGTTTCACAGACCCGCTCATGGGTTAGCGCATGCCGAACAGGTGCAATCCCCAGCACCACAACGCATCCTAGATAGTTCAATGGGTCACCCAACACCTTTTGCCGAAGAGTAGAAAAGATGCCATCCGAAGCAACGACCATGTCAAACTCTCTCCGGGAGCCATCCGAGAGGTGCACCTGGACTGGGCCACAGGTTGCAGAATCGCGACTCGCGTCCATAACTCGAATGCCCCAGTGCGTCTTCACATTGAGCGGCTGCGCACTCTCCTCGATTGCATTCATGAGCATATACCTCAGATGCTGTCTGGGAATGTGACAGTTGAACCGGCCTTTGCCATTAAATTTTCCTTTCTTCTTCTTGCTATACTGCTCGCCTTCCTCAAAATATTTTGAAAACTCAGAGCCAAAATAGCCAAGAATCTTCCCATTTTGATCGAACGCAAAATGTGACGTGGATGGTGTATCCCCCGGTATTTCTAGATTAAAGTATTTCATCGCGTTGAACCCTTGTTGCAGTGTGAGCCCGTACCCTTGCTTGCGCTCCTCAAACGACCCATCCTTTTCGAACACTTCCACGCTAAATCCCAGCCGCGCCAGCGCCAGTGCGCTGGCAAATCCCCCAATTCCGGCGCCGGCCACTGCGACCCGGAACCTTTTGCGCCGCTCTCGAATTCGAGCCTCTTTCCCCTCCATTTCCTCCCGCTGCATGTTCTCCCGCTCACACATTTGGCACGGAATCCGTCGCCCTGCCCGGTTCGACTTCTCGAACCAGCCTCTTCCGCCGCACCGCCAGCAGCTCTTCGGCCGGTCCATCTTCGTGTCCTCGCGACGTACGATATTTGTGTCCTCGCGCTCGGCGGTTCCGGTTCCTGTTCTGCGTCCCGTTCCGCGACCTGGTTTCCGGAACCCACCTGGACCACCAGTGTCGCACTAGGACACGCCTGCTTACACTTACGCGGAACTACAAAGAACAAAAAAGAACGAGCCGAAGGAGCTGCTTATCCGTTCACCCCCAAGGTGATCATCGATTTAGGTGCCCGCCGAGACTTGGATCGCCTAGCGGTTTAGTAAGGAGGGCCTAGCGAAATATGTCGAAATTTGGCGAAATTTGGCGCATTTTTCGGGTGGTGAAATGTGTGTGTTCGTGTTGACTGACATGTGAATGAATAAATGCATGATAACTTTTTCTTGCCTGAACACTGAACACGGAAAGGTGTTGGCGCTTGGCGCACTCTTGAGCCGGAAGAAGGAAGTGGCCACAACTCGCCGGAAAAGAGGACGCAGTTGAGGGCCAAACAAGGACGGCGGTTGCCCGGAAGTCCGATAGTGGAGAGGGGAAAGCGGAGGTCGAACGAACCACACGTGTGAGTCCCTGCGGCGTGAGGAAATGACAATGACAATGCAAGGGTCGTTTGGAGTCTTGCAGCACGAAGAAGAGAGTGCTAGCGCGGCGAAACAGCGTCGGGACCAGGTGGTGAGCAAGCCTGCGGAACCTGCGGAAGGGATTTTAGTGCAGCATGGGAAAGTCAAAAAGCTAAAAGGTGGGAGGAAGGTTCAAGCGCACGTCGCGGCAGTGAGGGGGAATGGGGATATTTTATCTGTTATTGAGATGCTACAGCAGGAGGACGCGTGGGGAGACGTTGCGCACTGGCCTTTTGCCATACGGTATCTCCGGGACAGCGTGGAAACGAGCTCTTGCAATGTTAATCAGGAGGCATCCGTCGCAACATGGTCATCTAGCCCGCGGCTGGGCGATGAAATTGCCGAGGAAAGCTCTTCCTTCTCAATAAAGGCAGATGTGGTCGGTGCCGCCGACGATGGTGGCTGCATTGGCGTGGGCTCAAAAATATTGCATTTGCTCGAGAGATGGGAGATCTTCAACGTTGGAGTTGTAATTACAATATGGCAAGGTGACGCGCCGAAAACTTCAATGGGCTCCATGGGCTCCTTTTTCAGATCAGTCATTGACTGCACTAAAGAAGCACTAGAGCAGTGTTTTCTTGAGACCATGGCTGATCGCGTTCCAGACTTGTCAAGGGAATCTGTGGTAAACTATTTCAAAACGCAATGCTCAGACTCGTGTGTCCCTCCAGCAGACTTTTCTTCTCTGTCGCTGGTGGCGTCAATCATCCTTGACCAGGGCTCGAGTTCACAAATTGTGCCATATAAATCATCTTCACTGCAGATTGAAAACTCTGCCCCGACTAAGCGGGAAGCGATGGCGTTCGGGGCATGCCTATTTGCGGAAGACATGGGAGAAGATTGGAGCGGTAGACAACAAAAGTTTGAAGGGAAAAGGGTTGCGTTGCCGCAGAATCACTACATGCATGGCCGGGAAATCGCGGGAAACAAAGGTCACGGAATGCACGAGGAGTTTCTGAAAATTATATCCACACCTCCGCAGTTCACGGCGGAGGAGATTCGTGAGCTCAGGTCCATTACGAAACCACCAGCAAATATGGCTGCAGTGTTTGGGCAGGTTGCCGTGTTGCTTGGCGAAACGGCCACGGATTGGCTGAGTATCCGGCCCCTCTTTCGTGCCTCCAATCTGGAGCAACGAATGAAGGAGATTATCATCTCTAGAACTGTTGCCGCTCAATTAGACAACTGGATCCGAGAGAACGTCCCTTCCCTGAAGCATCGGGGTGATATTTTCAAAGGCTCTCCCATCACAGGCAAGGCCATGGACTGGATTCTATCCGTAGGGGCGTGCACGTCGGGAGCGCGTCTTTCTGCTGAGTCCTCGAGGCAGGATGCAGCGAAACCCATAAGAGACTCGCCCCGCCGACGCAACCCTCCAAGACGCGCTCAAGCACCAATGCGCCCTGCAGAAAAGTCGACACGGCCCGCCAACTTTTCCACTAAAAGGATGGCTGCAAGCCCGTGTGCCACACCTTCCATGTGGTGAAAATGTGCGTGTGCATGTCAAACCAGATGGCCGGCCTTGTTTCTTGTCCTTGCTCTTTACTGTTTAAAATTTCACTCTGCGTTGAAGCACATGTTGTCATCTTCACTTCCGGCTGCTTCTTCTGAAGGGCAAAATATTCCCTTCACTTGTTTCCCAAATATGGTGCGATGGACTGGCCTTCGTTCCCCGAACCCCTGAAGGAAAGCGCTTGATCCTGGTGGCGTACCTCTACTTGTTCGCCTCTATGGAACATCGCCAAGGGCAACGAAGCGACGTCTTTGTTTGCAACTGTCCAAAACATCATCCAACATGCCGCAGCACGCATCAAGACTCCAAATTGCTCTAGTTCTTGCCGAAAACAATATCCATCTTTCGGAAGTCCAGCTCTTGATCACCGAGAACCCTCCACGCCGCGCAGAAGCGCACCTCTGAACTGAGCTGATTTGCTCATCTTCATCTTCTTCATCTTCATCATCATCATCATCATCATGCCTCGTAAGTTTTTTTCCCCACTTCGATTCCACTCGCGTCCTACCTCTACTACCAAAGTAGACTAGGAGCGCAGTATCCTCCCAAAGATCTGGTTCCTATGAACCACTTATACGGCACTACCGCCCTATTCCTCACAATAGTACCCCACAATTCTAACGACTCCTCCTACACGATCCGATTAGCAACCTTATTCCACCCACCGGTAGCTCCACTTAGCGCGCCCGTCTACGGTCCAGGAGTCGAGGACCAGACATAAGACCTTCGTTTCTTTTGTTTCTTTTGTTGTTTGTTGTTTTTTTAGCTAAAAGTTTGTTTCGTTTCTTTTTAGTTTGTTAGTTTCTCTCTTTCTCTCTTTCTCTCTTTCTCTCTGTGTCTGCGCGGACGGGCCTCCACTCAGAAGCGTTTCACCGCGAAACCGTCGCACCGCAGCGCCCATCACACGCCCGGCCACGAAGCGCAGAGTGTCAAGTACGAAGTGGACAAGCGCGTGGCGTGGCGCGTAGCGCGAGGGCCATCATCCTACGCGACGCAGTAGCGAGCGCGGAGAAGTGTGCGGTTTGCGGTTTAGTTGTGCGGTTAAAGTGCGGTGCTGTGCACTTTGGCGCTCGGGTGACAAGTTGGTCGGTTAAGGTAGTTGGTGGGTGCGGCGCAGGAGGACTGACAGACCGTTGCGGCGCTGCGGGAAGAGGGCGGGAATATCTGGCTTGCCAGGGCGGCAGTAGCGCAGGCAAGCTAGAAGATGGCAGCTCCAGTGGCAAAAGTGGAGCTGGGCGTGCTCGTTCGGAAGGCTTGTTTCACAGCGTCACAAGAGCTGGAGAAGCTGGCGAGCACAATGGTGGAAGTTATGGATAATGACACGAAGAAGCGGCTCTTGGTGGTGTTCTTCAAAAACATTAGACATAGACTGATCAAGCTGTTGGCTGTGGTCAAATGGTGCATGCGACATGGCGCGTTGGTGGACGAGATGCTGGTGCTCGTACAGGACTACGCGGCCACCGAGATTCGGGTGTTTGAGGCCGTTGGGTTGATGCGCCGTAGTGCGTCCACTCTTCGCGTGGCGAGGGCGCCTGCGTACGACATCACAACCGCCCTCGACGTGCTAAGTTCCGGAACTTATCTGAAGCTTCCCCGTATTATTGCGCAGCTTTCAGGCAACCCGCGTTTAGACGACCGACTGCCTGAGATGGATGAAGCGGAAACGCTGCGTAAACTTGAACAATATATTCTGGACAGGCTCTTGCTAGGCGGGGTGCCACCGCAATTCACGGATATTAAAGTTCTAGAGGGGACATTGATTTGCACCGTTGAACACGAATTTGAGGTGACTCTGACGTTGTCTGGATCGTCGATGGAGTCTCCTTGGGTAGTCTTGCAGGTGGAGGTGTTTGTTGAGGGTCAGAGCACAGGCTTGAGACAGGTCCAAAGCGGCACTACGCGCAGGGGCGTGCTAGTGCACTTTGACTACGACCCAAACTCTAAGGACGAAGATGAAAGCGACTCAGAAGAGTCTGCAGAGGACGTCTCAGAGATGGTCGTGGATACGAAAAATTCCTCCACCGGGGCCAGTGACGCGATGCAAGTCGACGAAGGAAATAGTGACAATATCGACCGCCTCCCTGCAGATAGCGGGAAACGAAAGCGAAGAAAAATCTCCGCACAGGCTCGTGATGCCTCGTCTGCATTTCGCCCAAAAAAGTTTGCGGTGTTTTACCTTCTCAAAATTCTGCAGCAGGCGCTGTTGAAATCGAAGACCCCATTGGTGGACCTATACCATGTGATGCATAAATTTTGTGCGTCGCTTTCGATCAAAACGTTGGGAGCTCAGGCGCGAGAGCTCACGGAGAATCACTGGAAAGCCGGGGTTCTCCACGTTAGCACCCCAAAGCCAGATACTCTCGAGCTTCGGCACTGGTCGGACCCGTGCACTCTGTGCATCAAGTACGATCCTGCTGAGCGGGAGGGGCAGCTTTATGTGGAATTAGATCCTCCCATCGACACTGCAAATTGCAGGTCCATGATAGCCATGGCTCTGAACAAAGCCCCGCCTTCTCACCGACGGAGAGAGCTTGTGTTGAATAGTGACGATCGAACTTCGTCTGATCTTGCCAATCACAAACAAGGATCAAGCGGCCTCTTTGTCGACGGCCTGTGTCCGTCTCAACTGAATGTGGAGAAGGTTCTCTTGCTTGGGGCGCTCGCGCACGCAGAGGGCCGCCTTAATCAACTTGGCATGGCGCTAGACCACATTCTTTTCGAGGCAGAAATTGGCGCCGACACGTCGGTGCGCAAAGCAAACTCTGCGCACATGTGGCTGCCGCGATTCAAGCACACAATGAGTATTTTAACTGAGGAGAATCACGTCGCTCTGCACATCGACTTGCCCGTCCAGCGTTACCTTCGAGTAACCGTGGAGATGCGCACTGGCGACTTTATTCTTAACCTTGTTAGGCATAGCACTGGCACCGCGCTTTTGCAAACTGGAGATTCCCATCAGACCTCCAGGCAGTGGGGCAGCTCAAAGGACCTTAGCCTCATAAGCTCCGCTGAGAAGGCTGTCAATGATGCTCTGCGATCCGACAAAATTTCTGGTGCTGCTCAGCATCTTGCAGAACTTCTTACACTCTTGGCCACGCATTCGATACTGGAGTCCTTTGAGTTGGCTGCGGAGACAGAGCAGATGGCATATCAGCGGTCTTGTCCATTTATCATTGGAGCCGAAGGTGTCGGTCCCGACTCCAGTTCTTTGCGTGACAGCATTCCGTGTCTCTTCGTACGTTTGCACTCCTGGGATAACTTGGAGTATTTTCTGGGCATGTGCGGACGTGGCTGTGCAAAGAGGCTGTTTCCTGGCCACCCAATTTTTGCGGAAGAAGACGTCGTTCTCGCTAACGCTTCCAAGTCCGTAGACGTGAGCCTCCCATCAAATCAATTTGACTGGTTTGTCCTGGCTGGGCCGTTCTCCAGGTCGGTGACTATGAACCTGTCACAGATTCGCATTGGGAAGCCTTTCAATAATATTTCGGAGAACTTTTCCTCCGATGCCACTGTGAAGGTCATGTTCGATCACGTCCTTCATGAAGCGCGACATCAAGCCATGGATCTCCGAATGTCCAAGTTCTTAGATCACTTTAGAGAGGACACTGGCTTGGTGGCTCTCTCAACTGGAGCGCGATCAATACAGATCCGTGTGACGCCTCAAATGTCTGGGTTGGTGTCAAGAGCCTTTTTCAGCCCGACTGTGGTGATTGTGTTTCATGCAGAGGTTCTCGGCTTTGATGTGTCAATTAAGCGTTCGGAACAAGAAACTAGGAAGGTGCATAGCCTGCCGATTGGGTCCAAAAGGCCAGACCTTGATTTGATCTTTGCATTGAGCGGAACGATCAAGTACAACGAGGAAGGGCTGTGTCTCCAGTACCGGTCCGAAGAGGATGACTCGAATGGGATGGACCAGACAACCAAAGTCGAAACTTCATTTCAAATGATATCTGCGTCCCCGTTCGCGCCTACAAGTACGCCGGGAATTCCGCTGACACCTGGGCTGCCACTCACACCAGCTCCAAACGGCATGGAAGGGCGCGGGCAAGCTCGCTTGCCCATTCGTAAGCTTCGAAACGGTACATACGTGTCAAAAGCGTCTTCTCTGCACGACTTTAGCGATTTATCTGCTCTCAATATGGATTTGGTTTCTGCTGCCAAGATGGAGATCTTTTGTCAGTGCCTTTTGAACGCAAGAATGCCTGGATCTGAGGATATAATATCACTTGACGCGGCTGGTGAGAGCCAGGTGCACTCTGTTAAAATTCTTTACGCCAGCCACATATGCGTGATGCTCAAGTGTCGAAGTGCAGACATATCACTCGGTGTCGCGATCGGCATAGATCCGAGCCCTACCCGGAATTTTATTCTACGAATTTTGTCGGTGCAGAAGGACACTGCCGGAAAGCTCCCGCTTCCAGAGGAGCTGCCTTGGAAACATGAAATCGTCAAGCTTCTCGACAACTATATTCCGTCGGATCTCTATGATGTGAACTGGGAGCTGATGGATCAGGTCGTCCGCCAGGTCTTGGCCTCCCTCACGTTTGCCTTGCCGTGCTTGCCTGCCCTGAGTGGGGTTCTAAACCCTCAGCCAGACTGTATCTTAAACGAGAACAAAGAAAAGAAGGAGGAGCCTGCTCCTGCCGTCCCACGCGGTCGTGGGAAGGGACTTCTTTCTGCCAAAATCCAGGCCCAGAAAGAGAGCGCTGATAACGGAGCGCGGGGCATCACAGTTGTAGCTCTTTCGCATCTTCGCTTGCGTGTGCTCGTCGGCGAACTTCGTGAACTGGATCTTCTCTTTCAGTTGAATGGCATTGACATGAGATCGGACGCCCCTGAGACCAAAGGTGTTCTAGGCGGTTTCCAGAAAATGGTGGAATATCCAGAGTTTCCGAAACTGCTTGAAGATTGTATTAGAGCGATGCTCGACGCAGCTGCTGCGAAATAATAAGCAAATTTGTACGAATTTTTACCCTCGCTCGTGTCTCTGTTATCCTCTTCAATGACTCACAAAAGGCGAAAAAAGAATCGCAACACACTGAAAAAGGGCTTCATCCCCTTGACTCGTCGAGGTGGATATGGATACTTTTCCAATTTTTAGATGTTCTTGTTATAATTCTACTATGGACAGATCAGGAATGATGAGGAGAAGACCAGGCAAGGTAATGCCCGGGCAAAGTTCTGCGCGAACCGATTTGAAAGACCCAATACAAACGCATGGCTTTCAAAACCATTCCTTGGCACGGACCCCAAAATATGCTGCGGAGAGCCCACCAAGCCCGGCCACCGCAATGGGCACGGGTTTACGCGAGCTCATGGCCCTGGCTCCCATGCCAAGCCCAAGTGCCGATGAAAGCCCAAACCCGAGCATGTGGCCCATCTTCGGATCCTTCTCCGAAATAAGCCACCCCGCAATCAAGTATCCCGTCCCTGCGCAGCACCCGGCAACCAAGCTAGGCACAGATCCTTTCCTGAATCCCATTGCCCCGCCGGCAAACATGAGCCCGCCCATTCCGAAAGCCAAGTGCGCTTGTCCCGTCATTCTCCCTCTTTTTCTGAATTCTGAATTCTGAATTCTGACTTCTGGATTCTGGATTCTGCTCTTTCCTCTTTTTACCTTTGCGTTTTCTCAGTACTTGGTACTCGAGTACGCGGCACGATAACCTTACTGACTCCTCTTTGGTTGCTTACTTTCAGTGAACACATGCTTATTGCTTCTCGATCTATCTATGTATCTATCATCTATCTATCTATCAAACAAGAGCTTCACGAAAAGATTTCACTTTTCATGCTTTTCATACTCGATCCTCTTCTATCACACAATAGACTTTACACATAATGGGAACCAGACAGACAGACAGACAGAGAGAGAGAGAGACTTCTGCTTTGCGGGTTCTCTATCGCGGAACCCGATTGTTCCAGACACCAGGCTCCCACCCTTCTGGAATACAATCCCGGTTCCTAGCCTGTTTCTCTACGAGAGCCTACGTCTTCCTCTGGTACACTCCTAGTGTTCCCCGGTATCCTCAACATTTTCCGGCGGAACTTGACAGCTTTCACTGTCATTTCAATAGATTGAAAGTTGGAGCATGTTGGAGCATGTTGGATGTTGCAGTAGTTGCAGTGAAGCAAGAGGAAACCAAAGGCAAAACCAAAGGCAAAACCAAAGCCCAATTCATTGACGAGAGCTGCAGAGCCAAGGGCGCCAGTAGGAGCAACAGCGGTGGCAGTAGGAGCAGGAGCAGGAGCAGGAGCAGGAGCAGGAGCAGGAGCAGGAGGTGAATCAAGGGACTCACAGAGCCTCGACGCCGTGCGCGGGGTGTTGTTTCAGGAGAAAGGGGTGAAGGGGTGGGGGGGATACTCTGAAGGAACGTTGGTGGGAAGCGAAATCGATCGAAGGAAGAATGCCGGAAGGAAACGTTTCGAGCGATGATTACTATGAAGTGCTGGGTGTGGACAAAGGCGCTTCGGAAGCGGAGATTAAAAAGGCGTATAGGAGATTGGCTGTGAAGCACCACCCGGACAAGAACCCGGACAATAGGGAAGCAGCTGAGGAGCGATTCAAGAAGGTTGCAGAAGCCTACGAGGTCCTGAGTGACAAGGAGAAGCGCCAGCAATACGACCAGTTCGGCAAAAATGCTTTCAACGGAGGTGGTGGAATGCCTGGCGGCGCCACATCGTTTGCGCATGCCGAAGACATTTTTGCACAGTTCTTCGGAGGCCGCAGCCCATTCGAGGCGTTCTTTGGTGGCGATATGGGCGGCGGTGGCGGCGGCGGCGGGTTCTCCTTTGGAGGGGGCGGTGGCCAGCCAACATTTATGTTTCAGCAAATGGGCGGCATGCCCGGCGGAATGGGAGGCATGCCTGGTGGCATGGGAGGTATGCCAGGGGGAATGGGAGGCATGGGAGGTATGCCAGGGGGAATGGGAGGCATGGGAGGTATGTCCGGATTTCCTGGTGGTATGGGAGGTATGGGAGGCTTTCCTGGAGGCATGGGTGGAATGGGAGGTATGGGCGGCTTTCCGGGAGGAATGCCGCACGGAATGGGCGGCGCACAAGGCCCACCTCAAGTTCCAAATCGCTTAAAGCCCGGAACCATCGTGTTGATCAAGGGCCTCAAATCTTCTCCTCAGTGGAACGATACCTACGGCAAAATCATGTCTTATGACCCGAGCAAAGACAGGTATCAAGTGCATCTGGACGAGGAGGGTCAGGTTCTTGCGCTCCGACCTGGAAACATTTTCCAGATTGTTCAAAATGTCGAGTTGTACGGCGTGAAGAGTCAGCCGCAGCTTAATGGCCAACGTGGTGTACTGTTTGACTGGAACGATGAAAAGCACCGCGGATATGTAAATATACAAAACTCCCAGATGTCTTTCAGTGCCGGAAACATTATATTGCCAGCAGGCACGGTAGTAATGATCGTCAATCTGACCGGGGCACCAAAGCACAATGGTAGGTACGGAACCATTAAAGAGATCCTGCGATCTGATGAGCGATATTTGATCTCCCTGAGCCCATCAGAACAACTCAAGGTTCGGTTTAATAACGTCCGCCCTTAAATAGAACCCACAGTATTCTTTATTCCATTCAGAATCAGAATTTCAGAACATAGTGTGTCGAGATGTCGCATTTTCCGACAAACCAATTTATCTCCGCTGATTTGGAGTAGTTCGTTTGGTTGTGTTCGAACTCAGCTGTTGGGCAATTTTATTTGTAAATCCGGGTTTGGTTCAATTGCGCCTCCATCAACCTCCTACACTCCAGGCCTACTACTGTGCGTTAGACTTCTTCCTACACTTCCCTGATGCGTTGGACTCCAGTACGGGGAGGTACTGAGTAAAATATGGGACTCAGAGTCAGTCTTTCTATCCCTTCTCATAATATTCGCTAACAGAACGAGTAATACCTTCAACAGCCTACCTTTTTCTACCACGTTCCTTGATGTAGAACCTACTACCATACCAATAATGACAGAATGGTAAAACCTTAGCTGTTTAGTCCACAAGAATAGGTCCAAGCACCTTACCTACGATGTTAGCCCATTGCCTGTGATGTTTACGTAGACTCTGGTTAAACACAGGGTAGATGTGTAAGCACCTTACAGAACCAGAACCTCCTACGTGGTAATACAGTACTACCTTGTCCTTCTTATTACTACAATACACTCTTGCTATCGAAAACCCGGGAAAGCCTGCGTAGCGGCGTGACGCAGTTAGGACCACCTATTGCTTGCGCTATTCCGCTAGTCTTCAATTAGCGTGGCGACTTGTCCTGCAAACACAGCGACTGAGTAGACTGTAGACTGAGTAGACTGAGAGGAGAGAGGAGAGAAAAGTACTGTGAGTGCCGTGAAGAAATTGTTCTCGTTGAGAAGGTGTCAACAGTGTCACCCAACAGAACCAACAGCAACAAAACAAAGAAACAAAGAGCGAAACAAAGAGCAGCAACAGAAACAACAGGACCCCCGACCGAAAGCGGAGATAGCCAAGTTAAAGAAAGAAAGAAAGAGAAAGCCAACCCACCAGCCAGCTACCAAGCTACCAAGCTACCGACGAAGCGACAAAGCGCGAGAGAGAGGTGGCTGTTGTGAAAAGAGACTTGTTGAGTTGAGTTGGCCCAGTCAACTGATCATTTGGTCAATCGTTCGGCAGTTGGCGGCGGTCCGGGTGCAGGGTGCAGGGTGCAGGGTGCAGGGTGCAGGGTGAACCAAACAAAGCCAGGTTGGGGTCAGTTGGGGTCAGTTGGGACAGGAGAAGAAAGAGGGCGAGGGCCAGGGGCGATGACGTGGCGAAAGAGTAAAGGGCAGTCGCAGGCGGAACTGCATTCGCGTAATGTGGCGCTGCTGCCGAGCATTGGGGTGAGAGCAGATCGGAGGAATATTCTGCGGTGGTGCAAGAAGCTGAACGGCGTGCTCCACGACAAGAGGAGACGCATAGGCGGTATCGTAACTATATATGATACAGAAGAGGGGCATCCCGAAAACTTGGTCGGTAAACAATGCTTGAAGAGCGTGAGCTCTGGAGAAGTGCGAAAGTTCCCTCAAGACCCGTACGATGAAGATGGTGTGCATGAGGTGTACGAGTGGGCTCGCGAGGAGATCATGTGCGCTTTGCAAGCAGGGGTGGATGTGCTGATCATTGACGAGATCGGGCCAGAAGTCATCCATGGCGAGGCCCTCGACTCAGCCCTGAGGGCGTGCCTGTGGAAGGCCGGAGAGGAGGCCACGGAAACTCTCTTTCTCATAGTCGCAGACCGCTCACTAATTTCGATGTTTGGAAATCTTTACGGCCTCTCCCGTCAGGATAAATTTGTCAAGCTTGGGTCGTTTAGAGAATTTCTCAAATGGGAAAGTATCCCAAAGCATTCTGGGGGCGCGCTTCGAACGTTTTCCTGGAGCCCAAACTATGAACAGGTAGCTGTTTCGGACGACAATCTGCCAGGATTAGATGATGAGCAGGAGTACGTGTCGTACGAGTACAAGCACCATGGGCAGGGACCATTTTACACTCTTATCAGGTTTCCGCTTCTAGCGTTTACGGTGATGATCATCTTCGCTGAGCTTGCCGGATATGCTTTTGTGCGTCAGCTTGTCAATGTGATCGAGAATCTTTTCCGATCCAACCGAGCAGTCCACAAACAGTTGATCACCGCTACGCACTACACCTCATGGAGAAGGATAGCACGCCAGCTCGATGTACTAGAGAACAAGACAAGTGGCAGCGTTGGCCACGTGCCAACCATTCATCAGTTCTGCAAGAGCCTGGAGCGCCTCACAAAGCAACTTGCCGTTGAGAAAAAGAATGCTCACTTGCAACGCGTTGAAGGCAAGAAAGATGGCGTTTTAGATGACCTTGACGTCCTCGGGTCAGGTGAGTCCGAGTCAGACTCGCGTTCCACCATTGACCCAGCTTCCCCAGATGGAGTTTCTCCGTTTTCATACGGTGCAGAACACGAACTGTTGTCCTGTCTGAGAGCGTGCACGACGTCTCTCGTAGAGCTCGTGAATGAGCACTTGTACTCGATGAATTATGTCGGGACAAACCTCCAGCTCAAACAATGCGTGGAAAGCTACGTCAAAGCGTTGGAAGAAATCGATACCACCGTTGATCCTGATATTCTCCACTTCCGCGAGTGGGATCTCTTAAAACGAAAGATTGATGATCAAAATCTGCTGTTCCAGGCGGAGGAAACCTTAGATTCTGTTCGCTCTGCCGGCGGCCTGCAAGATAGACTCTGGAAATCCCCGGTCCGCGCCACTATCAGTGCGTTGAAAAGTTCCCCATCGGTGGCTAATTCACCTACTGGGCGCTCCATTCTCGCTCGCCTCCAGGCTTACGAAAACGGAGAGGAAACCGACCAGCAAAAGGCGAAAACTTCTAAGGTTTCGCCGCGCTCCTCAGGCAGAACGGCCGATAAGGCGTCTACGCGTGCTGCAGAGAATGGTGAAAGCGAGGGAGTGGAGAGGCACTACGAGCAAGTAAACCCGTATTCCTTGGAGTACCCCATCGTTGACGAAGGTAAGCAAGCTGCAGCGCATGACCTTGCCGAAAGCCAGGCGCGCTCGTTGATGCTCTCCCCTCGAAGTGTGCTGTCCTCGCAATACTCTGTGAACGGGGACTTCAAGCGCATGAATGCCAAGGAAAGGCAAGAGCAGTTGTTGGGTGCCTTCCAGCAATGCAAGGTTCGATTCTACTCTGAACTTTCCCACACCTACGGCGAGAGCGCCCTTTGCCTTAGTGGAGGCGCTGGAAACGCATACTACCATTTGGGTGTGGTAAAGACTCTTTTAGAACGGAATTGTCTTCCCATGCACGTGACGGGCGCGTCCGGTGGAGCACTGATTGGCTCTTTCGTCTGCACTCGCACGGATGAGGAGCTCCGGGAGGACTTGCGCGCTGATCATTTGTGCAAGGTGTTCGACCCTTGCTCTGCTGGAATCAGTGGAATGCTCAAGCATCTTTTAGAGTTTGGGACCTTATTCAATGTTGAGGAATGGATTAAGAAAATGGTTTCCAAAGTGTGCGGGAGCATGACCTTTCAAGAAGCTTACGAAAAGACCGGCAGGTCTCTCACCATCACGGTCTACAACATCGATGCCAAGGGCAGAAATCACACTCGTGTGCTGAACCACAAGGTGACGCCAAATGTAGTTATCTACTCTGCAGTGCTTGCTAGCTCCGCGCTGCCAAGGTTGCTTCCGCCAATTGAGCTCTTGCGGAAGGACGCCCGAGGAAATATCACTGAGTACCACAGCTTTGGGCGATTTTGGAGAGACGGGTCGTTCGAGAATGAACTTCCTCTGGAAGCACTCAGGCAACTGTTCAATGTTACCTTTCCAATTGTGAGCCAAGTGGAGCCCCATATCTCGCCGTTCTTCTATGACAATCGCGGTGCAGCCGGGAAGAGCGTCGCACACCGCGGCGGTCGTGGTTGGCGAGGAGGATTTTTGCTCTCTTATTGCGAACGTCTCCTCAAGCTGGATATCAAGAAGTGGCTGGAGCTCGTTCGCGACTTCAACTTGCTCCCAAAGGTCATGGAGACTGATGTGAGTTCAGTCTTCCTTGGAAGAACTCGCGGTGCGTGCACATTGGTTCCCCCGATCATGCTGGCCAGCTACACGAATCTAATTGCAGACCCAAACACCCCGGCGAGGGTGCAGCGCTACCTGAACGTCGGCCAGCAAATGGCATGGCCGAAGCTTAATATGATTCAGGATCGTCTGCGGGTGGAACGCAAACTTCGCGAGTTGTCGCACTTTTAAAAGTGGCGAGATCGAGCCTTCGCGTACCAGAACTATGCAGGTCAACCAAGCGGCCTGCCCGAATCGTTTAGTAGTTAAACAATGTACAGAATTTAGATTGCACTTTCTTCTATTTTCTATATTTCATCCCGAAGGTTTTCAAAATCTTCTTCAGAGTCTTTTGTGGGTGTGAAGTTGGGCGAGGCGTCCGTCCATTCATACTTCATTAAATTGTGGAGAAACAGGATACAAGAAAGTCAGCGATGTGTTACTTCCAGGAGGATCTCACCTGTGGCGAGACACCCTGAGAGCTGGATGATATGGACGGCGTAGTTGTCCGGCCTACCTTGGGTCCGGCCAGCTTGTTGGCAAGGATGTAAAAGCACAGAAGAGCTGCAAAGTCGCCGATGATTGCCAGAACATTAAGGAAAAGCCACCGGTTTTCTTGCCCGAGAGGAGCAAAGGCCATCAATGCGAACGCCACGATCGAAAGAGGTGCAAATATGAGATCAGTCGCAAGCATAACATTCACGGCATGAATTGAGTTGTACACGTTGTCCAAGTCCAAGGCTGTGTTTGTGGCAACACTCAACTCCACGAGTTGAAGAAAAATGTTTCTCAGGAACGTGAGGAGGGCGGTAAAGAAGACAAAAAACATGATGAGAAATCCCATCGCAAGGACTAAGAAAATCTGGTCTCCGAGCATTCCCCACTCCTCCTTTTGCGAAACTAGCGGCAGGACAAACAAGAGAGCAATCCCAGCCAGGAACATCAGAACTGTGGTGAAGGCGGTGAAGTACTTGACAGTGTCCGGGTATCTGATCAAAACGCTCCGCAAGTTGAAAAGACGGCCGTACAACCTCAGACTCGGAAGTGTGCGATACCAAATGTAGCTCACCGTCCAGAGCCCAACCAAAATTGACGGAGCGGCTATCGAGACCCCCAAGTCTTGATACCAGTGATGTTCAAACCTGTACCTGTCGAAAAAGAATGGTACGACGTACATTAGCCCGGACGCGACGTAGATCAGCAGCAATAGTAAAGCGAGCAATGTGTCGCGTTGCCGTTTCCATTGTTGAGAGGCTGTGTTTGGCGAGAGGGATCCTTGACTGGAGCTGCGAGGCTTTTTGAAAAAGCTCTGCCTTGGCGCTGGGCTATCGTCAAGGGCGAAAGCCGGTACGCTGATCTGGTCTCCGCTTTTATGTTTACCCCACGAGCTTGGACGAGGGCTCGCGACGAAGTTCCAATGCCGCGTTAAATGTATAAAGCCCCACAGGCCAAGAACAAGGCACAAAAAGTGCGTGCCAGCCTGGACGCCCCAGACAATGCGCTGCAGTTTGATTGGGACGTGGCAGTCATTGAATTGCTTCCAATCATCTCGACCATGATATCCCTCGGGGCAAATGCATTCCAAAGAGGTCGCATTGCAAACGCCTGCGACTCCCAACCACCTCTGCACCTCGCAGGTCTCTCCGCAAGGCGAGCTATCCATTGGGCCAGGGTTGGCGCAGTCAGCGCAGCGTGGCGAGTTCCAGCGCCACCCAGCGCCAATTGTTGAGCTGCTGAGCACACCTGCTCGACAAGACAACACCTCTCTTTCCCTTTCGTGACTTTTGTGTCTACAATGATTGCCAATGATTCTCCCGACTCTCCCGACTCTCCAGACCCTGTTCGCCCTGGGGTACAAGTTCAACTTGTGTCCTTTCGCGCTGGTGAGCACTCACTGTCCGTTCACTGTCAGTTCTGACGGTAGTGCCATGTACTCGAGGAGACGACAACTGCGAACTGCGAACTGCGAACTGCGAACTGCGAACTGCGAACTGCGAAATGCGAAATGCAAAATGCGAACTCGAGATGAGAGGAGATGTGGTGGCTATGTGCGATGCTTTCAAGTTGCTGCCAAATTTGAACGTCGAAAGGCTAGCTGTCCAGTACCGTCGTACATACTTTTCCACTACGCGTATCGCGCGTTGGTGCTACTGTGCAGCTCCAGTCCCAGGCGACTCACAGACCCATTAAGTTAGTGAAACCTATTTCCGTCATTTTCCACCTCTCCGAGTTGGCCATAGTCGTCGGCCTTCCTTCCTTCCTCTGTCTCATCTTGGCCGATCGCTTGTGGCGCGCTAAGTTAGTAAGCTTCAAGTTGAGCAGTGCGTTACTAGTAGTACACTCGGCCGTTCAAGTTCGTCAACGCTCATAGAGTCCTCTCAACATGTCGGTGCCACTGACTCAACGCCTCAACCGACTCAGTCGCACTCATTTGAAAGGACTGAGAAAATGCGAGAAGATGAAGGAATGGGTGACAAATGAATGATTGACAGTCTGTAGATGAACGAACGATGGAAACAGTGATCGAGTGAGAGAAAGAAACAATAAACGAGTGAAAGATCAAATGGGTAAAAGAATGAAAGGATGAAAGCGCTTCAGCGTCGCCAAAAAAGCCAGCAACAGGCAGACAAGCACCCATCCATGGCGCCAAATGTCGATTGTCACGGATCGCGTTTCGTAGCCTATGCACTGGGCACAGGCAGTAAGCATCGAGTACGACGTATTTGCCTTCGTCTGTTTTTCTAGTTTTTCTCTTTTTCTCTTTGAGACAGGGATCACGTTCCTTCACTTTCCTTCCTTGACTGACTTGCCTCACTGACTGTGAAAGAATGTGAAAGAGCTGAGTATTTTTATCCACACTCTACGGATCTCGTTATGCTTATCATTAGGATCTGACAGCAAAATCTGACCCCGCCGGTGCACACCCCGGGCCAGTTCCCTGAGTGCTACCTGAACAGTTAGCTAGCGATAGGGTCCAGTTGTTGGGACGTTAGCTGCCAGTGGTAGAGATGGCTACATTCGTTACACGAAAATTTTGGTAGATTGATCCACGTGGATTGATCATTGGTGTTGATTGATTTTGCGAAGGAAAAGGAAAAAGAGGAGAAAGACATAGCAACACTGTGAGTTGCTAAGCACAACAGAAAGGAAAGAGAAAGCAACGCTCAAACAAGGCGGAAATCTATCTCAGCTCGCTGAGCTTTGGCCACGTTTGGTTGGAAAGAGGAGCGGAAGAAAGAAAGTGGTAAGAAATGAAGGAGGTTGTCCATCAGCCACTTTACTGCTGGGGATAATCTATCTATCGTTTCTCTCTGCAAAAGCGCTCTGGCCGAGCTTCGCAGTGCAAATCATACATGGAAGATACGCGGAGACAGTGGAAAGATATTGTCCGAGCGTCAAGTCTCGCGTTGTTCATGGCTCACCGAGAGGGAGCGATTCGGCGCGAAACGCTCAGTACCCGCGCTACTGTGCTTTGTAATTGCCTCAAAACCAACGCTTGTCAAGATGTGGACAAGGTTCCAGATAGGCGAGTAAAATTAGAAGAGAATAGCACCTTAATCGCAAAGCCGGAGCCACAACTATGTTTCTTTTGGCGCGGGCACAAGGTCTTTGACATCTATATCAGCTGCCCCAAGCGCGTCCACGATCCAGTCTGGAAGCGCGTCGCCGTGGTTAATAAACTGTCGCGTTAGAAACTCGCGAACAAAAGCTGGATAGCGGTTTTCTAAAATTGCCGCTCTCATTTGGCGCACAAGAGTGAGCATGTACACCAGATTGTGGTGGGTGACAGCGCTAGAGCTGCTCCACCCGTTGCCCTTGAACTGAAAATGAATACTAGCTTTGGACATGGCCGGCTTCCCGTCCGGCTGAATTTTACAAACATCACACTCGCAGCCATCGTAAATTGGGCCGTGGTCTGTTGCGCACTTGGCGTGCCGCAACTTTACGGTTCCGTCAGGGGAAAATGCAGATCCAAAGCGGGCTGTACGAGTAGGGAATACGCAATCGTACATGTCCACACCAAGGGCTGTGCATACTACAATGTCAACCGGATACCCGACTCCCATGAGGTAGCGTGGCTTGTTCTTGGGAAGCCGTCTACAGCAAAGGTCGACTACATTCCAAAAATAGACCTTCTCCTCTCCGCCGGCGAGCCCGCCAATAGCATAGCCCGGGATGTCGGCATCTCGCTTTGAGAATTCTTCCAAGCACCGCTCGCGCAGGCCTCCTGGAGCAGTGTCGAGGCCGCCTTGAACGATTGCGAAGAGGTTCTGGTGCTGCGGTCCGCTTTTGAAGCCCGCCTTGGCATCTTCTTCGCCCCCGGCTTTGTGTGCCGCGATGCATCGGTCGAGCCAGCGCACCGTCCTGTCAGTTGCCTCGCTGAATCTCTGATCGTTAATTGTCCTACTATCCACCACGTCATCCAGCGCCATCACCACGTCCGAGCCAATCATGTGCTGCGTGCGGACGGACTCCTCTGGCGTCAACATGAGCCTGGTGCCATCTGTGGGGGACTGAAAGTTGACACCTTGCTCCGAAAACTCCGCCAGCCGAAATAGCGACACCATCTGGAAACCGCCGCTATCGGTTAAGATGTTCCCTTCCCAACCCATGAACTTGTGGAGCCCGCCCATCTCGCGCAGCACTCCCGGTCCGGGCTGGTTCGCCAGGTGATAAGTGTTGCCCAGAAGAATCTCGCACGCAATCGGCGGCGACCGCATCTCCTCCGCGCTCACGCCTTTAATAGCTCCGCGTGTGCCCACGGGCATGAACACCGGCGTGCGAACATCCCCGTGCGGCAAGCGAACTGTCAGAGCACGAGCACGGCCGCACTCGCCGTCCACGCGCACGCTCAGCGCCGGACCGCACACGCTCCACTCGCCTTCGTCTTCCATACTCTCCAGCGCTCCGACCGACCCGCTGCCCACTTTGCTGCCTGTGAGCGGCTGCGGCTAACCTTTCACCGAGTCGCGCGGTCTCCCGCTCCCTACCTGTCAACTTGTCAAACTGTCAACCTTCCAAACTGCGCGCTTCCTCGCGCTCAAAGGTGAACGATTTTACGCTGTTTCTCCAAGTGTCTCGCGCTCCGTGCTCGCCGCTCTTCCGATTCTTCCTGTACGGCAAGGATCACCGATGACACTGTCTTGAGTGGCTGGCTGGCTGGCTGGCTGGTAAAGAAGCTACTCAGGAAGCTGCACTACCGGTAGGTACCTGATGGTTGGGCAAGGGAAGGAAGGCAACGATGAAGTGGAAGAGCGTTTGCACGATGTTTCAATCGAAATTATATTCAATCAATCAAGGTTGTTTCAAGTGTTTCGAACGAACTTATCAAAAAAAAAGTGGTCTTTCTTTCTTTCTTTCTTTCTTTCCTTTTTAAAATTCACAATAAAAGCTAAAAGTACAAAAGAAGCTGTTTTCACCTCGAAGGGCTTCGCCGGAACGGAATAAATGCGATTTGGCACACAGCTCGAAGTTCTTGCAGGAAAGATTTTCGAGCCAGGGTGCAGAGGATGCGGCCGTGAAATGCAGCCCAAGGAAAAATCTGAATTCTGACTAATTTGCGGTGCAGAAAGCGCTGGCAATGACCAAGTGTAAACGAACGGAGAGCTGGGTGACGATGGAGCGGTGGATAAAGCACATAGCAAGATCTGCGCAAACCGAGCAGGTGCAAATGTAGATTCTATGTATCAGCGATGCTGAACGCAGAGCAAATGTCGATGTTATGCTGCGCTGAGCTGAAAGAGCGAGATGCGCCCGTTTCGAGAAGTGAGTATTTTCGTTCCAAGTGTTGTCTCCGTGTCTGGCTCGACGAACAATGAATTTGGCTGAAACCCTACCGAAAACTTTTTGAAAGCCCGAGATCTGATGTCGTATAAAGTAAGGCAATAGCTTGCGTCGCCATTTGTCAGAATCTTGTCCCCGTTGCTAACGAAAGAAGGGTGATATATCCCAGATCGGCCCGATGCATTCTTGCTATGGTGAGAATCGAAAGAGCAAACCGGCTCACTCATGCGCCTAGAGTCCCACAACTTGATCTCAGGTCCAAAACTCGCTGTTACGAGAAAATTCTTGTCAGGGCTAAAGCGGACCGAATTGACAGCCAAGTCGTGGGCATTTTGAACTCGCTGAGCAGCTCCCAGGGTCCGCAAATCTGAGATGCATATGGACCTATCGTTACCCGTCGAGGCGCAGCAGTTTTCATCTTTCCATTGCACACTTTTGACGACGCTGGTGTGACAGGCGATTGTTCCCAAATTAACGAAACCACGGCTCGAGAGATCGAGCACCTCAATGTTACTGTTCTTCTGCCCTGTACAAACTCTCACAGTGTCACTTCCCGATTCCAGTATGTCTGAAGAAAAAATTCCAGCAGACATTTTTTCAGTAGTAACAAGCATGGCAGCGTTGTTCTTGCTTTTCCGTCCAACATCGAAAACAGAGAGGGAGCCGTCATTTGATGAAGTAAGGAGAAGATTTGCGGACTCTCTGCTGCGCACAAAGCGCACAGATGAGATCCACCCTCTCGCTGCCTTAAAAGCGGAAAGCGGGGCTCTCGAGCGATCTTCGTTCCGCCGCTCGCTGCTCAGACTGAACACCTCCACCAAGCCCTGATGACCACCGCAGGCAAAAAGATCCCCGAGTGGGTGCATGTCGAGCGAATAGATCTTCGCAAGCCTTTCTGTTTGCCAGCATTTCTGTCTGTTGTCCACGTCGTTTACGATTTCCACTTTGGAGAGTTCAGCCGAAGAGCTTTTCAGTAGTGGTTCCGCGTCGATTGCCTGTCGTGTTGCGCTCTTCACCTCCTCGCTTTCTTCATAGTCTGACTCCTCCTTCTCCTCAGAGGAGGCGTCGCTAGCTTGTGCCACTAGCTGAGAAGCTGGAACAGAACCCGATGCATTCTCGGTTCTCATGGTCGCCAATCTCTTTGACTGTCGTTGCGGTGCAGGTTTCGCACGAACTCGTTTGCTCGTAGCATTTTTCCGCTCGACTTGAATTCGCAAGGGGGTCTCGGCGGCTTGCTCACCCTTGGTGGCAGCCTCTCCACCACTTAACCCTAGACTCTGTAAAAAAGCTTGATTTTGTGCAATATTTGCCAGACGGCGGCGCTCGTATTCGGATTCGGCAGCCCCGACGTCAGAAGTCGCCGAGTCGCCATGGAATTCTTCTCCGCGGTCCAACTCTCGCAGGAACGCATGGTTTCGCGCAATATTGGCCAATCTGCGGCGCTCGTACTCTGAAATCCCGGCATTCTGGTCTTCGTCGCCTTCGTTGTCCTTTTCTCCGGCTCCGTTGTCTCCTATTTTGTCTTCTTCACTAGTACTGTTGCCGAGAGCAGAGCACACGCTTAAGACATCAACGTTTTCGGATTTCAGCCTCGCTCGCTCTCGGTTTCCATGTTCATCACGCTCCGAATCGCTGTCGGAGATACATATGACAGTCTTCTCGTTTTGTTGGATGCCTTGGACATTTGGCGCTTGATCTCTCTTCACAGCCGACCTTTCGCTCGTCGGAAACCGAGATCCTGTATTCACAGATATTGTAGAAACGCTGGCCAACTCATCGACATCGCTTGGATCGTCGATCAAAGTAACACATGGATTAACGCTCGCCATCCCTGGAAGTGACAGCGGGTTTTGCTCAGATTTCCCAATTTTCCCTTGAGTAACCGCAGCGGTGTCGCAGGCCGTTCTTGCAGTGGCTTCCCCGCCGAGCGCAACATTCAACCTCTCCACAATGTCCCTCAGGCCGGCCTTGCTTTGATCGCTCCATTTGAAATATGGTGGAAGAAGTAGTCGCACATCATCCTCGCCATACTCTTCCGCAATTCGCTTTTGCTCTCCTTCATGGCCGGCCCACGCGTTCTTGAAGACTTGCTTGAAATCTGGAACTTTGAAGCTAGTACTTTCCAGTCTTTGAGGCTGCTGTTGCACGAAGACGTCACTGTAAAAGTGTATCAATTGACTTGAGATTGCGGACTGGCCAAACCTCAAGGTTGTTTTGTCCTCGCAAATTCGAAAATTTTCTCCAAAAAGCAGCGTACCCATCGTCTTGAGCATCCTTTTCGTAATCGGCTTTACGAGCCTCAGCTCTTTGCCATTGTGTGACGCACCGATCTCAAGAAATGCTTGCAGACGCTTCACTGGCAGCGCCCAATACTGCCTTTCAAAGATCTCGCTTGCCCCAAAGCGATTGAGCTCCCTTGACAGGACCTCTCTGGCGCGCATATCCTCATCCATTGGCCTCGCTTCACTGGATTGGATGCCCCCCGCCTTGCTCGGCCAAACCTTCTTCGCACGCCAATGTCTTCTTTCGTTGCCCCAGTGCTCGCGAGAGTGTGACTGTGTGCGACTATGCAAGATTTTAAAAAAAAATATGTTTTGTTTGAATTTCAGGGGAGCATGTTTTAAGTTTACATAGGAGCACTTTATTAATTTGCTATGACAAGTGCCATAGTATTTAATATAGGGCCGATGTCTTTGAAATTTGGTGAGACCAGAGAGTTTTTGTTCATGAGGAAGTATGTATTGGAGTGGAAGGAAGTCGAGCACTAGCGCGTGTGCTCTTTCGCGATGAATTTCGAAGGGATAGTGCATGCCCGTACGCAGTTGTCAGGCATGAATGAAGGAGAATGGTCCCGTGGGAGGATGAAGTAAGCTTCATGAAATGACACAAAAAAAATAAGGAATGAATGTATAGTACTTAGACAAGGAATGGTTTGGTCTCGAAGAGATTGTTGACGTATGACTCGACCGATGGGACTGTGCTCCAGTCGATGGTGAGGCGCGAAAATTGCTCCCGTGCCATTGGCGTATCTAGCAGTGGAGGCTCGACGAGCTGTACAGAGAAGGTTTTCCCACTTTCTGTTGAAGCGACCTTGGA
This sequence comes from Parietichytrium sp. I65-24A, assembly GCA_012862575.1. Taxonomy (NCBI): domain Eukaryota; class Bigyra; order Thraustochytrida; family Thraustochytriidae; genus Parietichytrium; species Parietichytrium sp. I65-24A. Next base: position 204,235 of record BLSF01000002.1, read on the forward strand.
TTGTAAAGCTGCTGCCCAACTATGCACCGCAGACATAGCTTCAATGTAACTTTGTTCCTTGTCCGTGTCCTTGACCCGTTCCTTAAAGTCCGGAGTGCCAGCATCGGATCCCACGCAAATAAAAATCTTTTTCGCTTCAGGCTGGCAAACACTGTAGTCCGACATCGGTTTCAGTTCAAAGGCTGTTGCCGTGGCGTTTTCATGCTTGCCTTTACGCTGGTAAATGAACGGAACATCGAGTAAACGCAGGGATTCAGCGAAGCAAATGGTTCGCGAAACGAAATTCTGTGTCCAGAGATACTTGGGGTCGGCTTTCAGCGCTTCATCGTCGTCCCAGCGAAAACATCCCGAGGTCGCAACGACTGCATCTATCCCTTTCTTAAAGATTGCTGAGCACGCCGTTACCACGCGAACCATTCCACCAAAGTCGGTGCAATCGTCAGCAACTGTTAGCACCACAGGCTCAAGACTTGCTTCGGGATTGCTCTTCCTCTCGATGCGAATTGCACGGACCTGGTCCGCGGCGGCTTCCAGCCGATCCAGAGTCCGGGCAACCATTATAACTGACCAGCCTTCTCGGCGATACCGCTTCGCGAACTCGAGCCCAATTCCTGCAGATGCGCCACAAACCATCACAACCTTAGGTTTTTTCTCCATGTATCGCCAGGTTGAGCTGCGATCGATGAGCTCGGACACATCGTCTGCGCCACCTTGTTCCCTTAGTTGCCGCTTGGCTTTTTCATTTAACCTGCTTGGAACGTTCCTATCAAGCGTGTAATCCCATGACTTGGACGCCTGAAAATCCTGCAGGATACGTGCAACTTGATTCACAGTCAGAACCTTCTTTGCATCTTTGCGACTTCTCTCTTTCAGATACGCGTCCAGGGGCAGGCGAGCCGCCGAAAGCTGCATAGACTTGGCCTTTTCAGCTGTCACCCCCTTCTGACTATTGTGGTCAAGGATCCCCCCGATGATGTACGCCTTACTCCGATCAACCACAGCCAGCTCTTCGTCTGCTTCACTCGAGAGATAGACAATCTTCTCTGCGGGGAAAACATTCTGAAACTCTCGTTCCTCCAGCACAAAGGTGCCCTGCTCTACCCAAGCACCCACGTCGTGTTTCTCCACCAGCTCAGTGTGAAAGTCCTTGGACAAGCCGCAGAGTACCACCTGGGCCGGATGAGCGGCGTGAGCGTTCGCGCTATAAACCTCCTGAATTTGCCGTATGAGTGACATCCGATGCTTGTACTGACCTTGATCAGAAAAAGACATGTCGAGAACAATTTTGGCCCCAGCCTCCGACGCCTCGCGAATGCTTTGCCTGAGCTTCTGCTTGACAACCCTTCCTTGCGCACGGTTCTTCTTTTTCTGCTGATGGTTCACACCTGCATCGCCCTCCCGCTCTGACATCTTGCGTTTCTTTCCGGTCCCCTGTTCACCGCTGCTCTGCTTTTCCTTCTTCAAAAAGTCCAGAATCAGCCCTTTCAGCCGACGCTTGACAGCTTTCTTGGACTCATTCTTCTCCTCCATCTCCTTCAGCGCCGCCCCGTGCTCCTCCAGCACCGCCGCTTTTGCCCTCTCCCATTGCTCCTTCATCACAGCCTCGCTCATTTTCACGCTGTCCACGCCTCCGCCGCGCGCGAACGACAACGACAACGATAACGACAACGACAACGACAGCGAGTACTTGCGCGACGACTGTTCCGAGCGACGTAGTGTGTGTGCTGCCACTTTCGAGAGCAGGATCCCACTGACACGGCGGGTTCTCTGCATACGCCGTATACGCCGACGCGTACTTGTGCGGCTCTCTGCGAGTTTGCCGAGTACTCTCCGCGTACTCCGGGTCTCGTACGTCGCTCTGCGCACCGCTTTCCCTTTACACTTTACACTTTACACTTTCCGGCGTGCCCACCGTGTCCGCTACTCGAGAACCACTCCGGTCTCATGTCTCGCCCACCCGTTTCCCCCCTTGCAGAACGCATTTTGCATCGACTATTATAAATGTTAGCTAATTCTATTCAGCTGACGCAATATGACGCATGATGACGCAATCTGTGACTACCTCCTGCGCTATACAAACTTATCCACTTGGCTAGCTCGATGTGCCTGACTAATTCTACAATCTCTTTCTGCTAGCTAGCTACTATTCCAAGTAGTGTTGACTATGCACTTGATACTCTTGAAATGGGTTCCCCTGGTGAGTCGTACCAGGGCCTATCAGGTTCGTAGGTGGGTTGCCCCCGCAGCAACCTGCGAAGTGTGCACCTGACTAACCTGACTCCTATGGCGCACGGTAACGAGTAGCTGTGAGGTCCGCGCGTACAGCAGCGAGGAACAGCGAGGAACAGCGAAGTGTTCGGGGTCTGAGCTGAGTTGAGAGTTGAGCGGCGCTCGAGGCAGAGACTGTGAGCGCATATGAGCGTTGGCCGCGTAGGACATATTGTTGGCAAAGGGGGTAAAAATACAGAGGAACGGAGATGTTTCTGTCCGCGGACGTGGAAAATGTGAGCGGAAAGGTGTTTTGCAATCTGCAAGTGCAAGAAGAGACCATCGATGAGGACAACAGCGAGAAGATTGGCGCGGTATTGACGAACGGGGAGTACGTTTGGAAGGGCAGTTTTCACGAGGATCATGTGAATAAGAAGCTGAGCGAAGACGGGGGCGATTCAAGCTTTGCTCGGAGGGTAACGAGCTGGTTCAGCGCGCCGTACTCGCTCACCTTGGATGTCGAAAACGACAATGCAATGTTCAACGTGCGAAGGCAGGTTCACAAAACAAAAGTTGCAGTGGCGTCTGTACCACTCGAGCAAGTCGAAAGTAGCGAAAGGGGCAACAGCATTTGCGAATTGCTCAGCATTGCTCTTTTACAAATAAAAGATCAGAAGGAAGCCATCGCAAAGCTGAAAGGAGAAGTCCAGTCCGTGAAGAGCTCATATGATGTTCTCCTCGGATCCACCAAAAGTACAGCAACCGAGCTGAGGGCCCAAAAGGATGAATTGATGCTGAAAATGGTCAAGATTTTGAATACGAAAAAGGACGCTTTGAGACGCGCGCGTGGTAGCCGGGGTGAGGAAGAGGACGAGGACAGGCATGACGATGCAGACAGCAGAGGTGGGAGCGAAGATAGCTCTGATGAAGAACCTTCTGCAGCCAGACGGAAGAGCAAGACCGCGCGATCAAAGATAGACCATTCAAAGCCTCAGAGCAGGAAGATACATGCCGAAGGGAAGCTTCCATCTACAAAAAACGTGCCCGAGCCCAAGCCATCTAAATCTATTCCGCGAAAGCAGCAGCAAGAACAGGACTCAGACGAGATGGTGAATGCAGGTGCTGCGCCTCGCTCAGACCCTGCGGTGGGAGATAGCAACCTCCCACCGTTCTTTTCGATGTGCGAGTCCAGATCGGAAAAGGGAAAGATGAGATTCTTCTTTGACAAGAAACTATGGGTGGAGGGGGCGGAGGGCGCCGGAATCACTGTCTCGGAGCGCTACGTAAGTCTTCCTCGCTGGACTGCAAAGGGCAGCAAAGAGCATCTAAAGATCGTAGAATGGCTTTCAAAGCAAGATCCTGGTGCCAAAATCTTGTGTCGCTCGGCGAATCCGCCTTACAAAGGCATTTATGTAGGGAAAGAGTTCCGAACCTCCGAACCTTCAGAGGAGAAAGTTGCTGGGAAACAAAAGACCAACACGAAGCAGTCCGCCCCGAAAAAGACACGCGGGAAGAGTTCATCAGAACCGGCGCCAAGTTCTCGATCCAAGAAAGCTTCAACCGGAGAAAAGAAGAACTCCCGATCTAAGGCGGTAGAAAAGCCTTTTTCGAAAGAGGGCATTGACATGGACCTTTCATCTTCGAGTGATGAGAGCGGAAGTGATGCGGACAACGTATTCGGAAACGAATTTGGCCGGGCCAAAATAATCAAAACAGCCATCACAACCACAGAACAATCGAAGATACACCTCACACCAGCAGCCCCAAAGACAAAGAAAAGGAAGTCGCAAACAGCCCAAGAAAGCGACGAATCCGGTTCCGACGAACGAAAAAACGGTGCTGCGGACCTATTGGCCAAAGGGAAGCGCAGGCGGAAAGCGCTGGAGCAGAGCGACGCAGAGGATGAAGATGAAAACATTGTTCATTCCACCGCATTGCCAAGAGATGACCATGATGACAGCAGTGATTCAGATTTTTTTCCGCTATGAAATTCCATCGATTTGCAACGGTTCAGTGACTGGAGTTCCAAGTTTACTACGTGTACTTTGAAAGTTATAGACGCACGGGGTCAGTGAAGTCTACTCCGCTGCAACTCAGCCAAGACGTGTAAACGAAATGTCAACTTGTGCATTGTTGTCCCTGTATCTATTGTTGGCTTTGGAGGTGGAAAGAAGTACATTGCGCTACAACAAAGAAAAAATGAGATCATTGAAAAGAAGTCAACCTATTCGTGGTCCTTGAGGGTAAGAATTACAAGAGGACTCGACAAGGCATTTGTTACTATGATTTTTTTAAACGTATCATAAAAATTGAGAAACCCCACTAATTCTGATTCAACCAAGCCTCTCCGAGCGAGAATTTACAGTACAGAAACCCTTGCTCCACGGGAACCCAATTAGCATAGCGGAGGGGAACCACGCGATATCCCGGCCGGATACATGAAAGAGGAAGCACGTTCTGCGCTAGAAAGTTACCTTTACCTTTTCCGCGACCGTCGTCCACAGATCGCACAGTAAAACTGAGTAGTGCAAGCTCAATGTTATGCACCTCGAAAGCGAAGGTCTCGCGCCATGTCGGGTCAAATCCATTATTCTCAACCCAACTCGATCGTACTGTCTTATCATCCTGTTCCAGGCCACGCAACGTGATCTCCACGTAGGGATTTATATCGCTGGCGGAGAAGTGCCTCGGTAAATAGTGAGCTGAAATCACATCAACGTGCAGGATGAGCGGCTCGGCGAGGAAGCTGGCGTCACCAGGTACGAGACACCATGGCAGAGAAGGTTTGTAGTTCTCCCCGAATCGGATGCTCTGATGCCCAAACATCCGGACAGCTTTAGAGCGATTTCCAAGACGAGAAGACTCTGCAAACTTTTCAGAGCTCTGTTCCGGCCCATGTTCGTCAGGATCATCCAGTTCTTTCGAGTTCAAAGCAGAAAAAGTATCCGAGTCTCGGCTGCCAATCCTGGATGTCGATTGGAGAACGCCAGTAGAGGTAGCGTTCAACATGGCCTCGGGCTTGAGAATGTAACCGCAGCCTCCATTGTCGCTGAACTTGCCCTGGTTCAACCACACCTCAGCTCCAAACCTCTGGTAGTTTAGAGCCACAATTTGGCAACCGGCGTTCCAAGCCGGAATGGGGTCATAATTTGAGGAGGATATTCTAGCGCCAGCAGGGAAAACCCTCACCAAATGAGACTTTGCGTACGTGCTCAGCGCCGCTGCCCTTGGGCCGGGTAGCGCTAATCTTCTCATTTTCTGTTCCGAGAGGGACGAGCTGGTGCAATACGCAGGAGCTTCGTATTCTACAATTTCAGCCTCGATTCTCTTGACCGGGATCGGCACGTTTTTGATGTACATGAGTCTAAGCAGGCCAGGCACAACGCCATCCTTCCCAGAGTCATATAAACCCAACCTAGATTCCTCCACATCCTCGTCTTCGTCTTCTATCTCCATCTCCAAGAGCTCTTCATTGACCTGCTCGTCACCTTCAGCAAATTTTTCGTCCTCTTCCTTCTCCGAGGCGCTCCGCGAGCCAGAGCTCTTCGCCTTCACCTTTCTGGTTTGGACAGTTGCGTTTTGTGGGTTCTCCAAAGGAATCTTCTCTGTTTTCACAAGACTTTCGGCATTCGGCGACCCAGAACCGATCCGTTCTGATACTTTAGGCTCCAACACCACCTCATGAATATTTATCTGAGGTTCTTCCTGGCTCGTGGTTTTCAGGCTTGGAGTAAATGAGGAGCTACGTCGTGGCGCCGGGGCCGCGGTAGTCTTACCTTCGTCGATGCTTTTGCGTTTCCCTGATCCACCGACTTTGTGCCCAAACGCTGAGGCGCCGGAAGAAACAGCATTTATAAGATCCTGAGGGACGGAGATAATGTGATTCCCTACCCTACGAGCGTATTCCTCCATGTCCGAACCATACGAGCTGATATGAGCACCATCAACGCTGCCGCTCGAGGATCTCACGGAATTGTTAATGGAAGGGCGCATTGTGCGTGAGTTCTTCATCCATGACCGGTCATGCTTGGACATTCGTTTGTCCGGGCGATCGCGGATGACGAATTTGTACTTGAGATCTTCTGGACTAAACCAGGTGTTGACTCCAACCTTGAGATTGGAAAGATCTGGCACAGGAAACCGATGGAGCTGGTCTCCTAAAATTGTCTCCAGATATGCAACCTGCTTCTGCTGTTGGTCCATCGAGCAGTGGTTTTCAATGGTGATGATTACAGGGTACGCGCTGGCCACGAACCCATACTCCTGCAGCGCTACAATGCATTCCACAAAAGGCATGGGCTTGCACAATGTGTTCCCGTGAGTGACGATGGGGTCGTCATTCGGGCCATTCCAAGCATCCAATTCGATTACTCGCACCCCTAATTTGAGAGCGCGAACGATCGCAAAGGCAGTGGATTCACTACTTAACTGATTCCCGCTCAAGTAAGAATTGTGAGATGACGAAATGTAATAGTGACTGAGAGGGCGAGTCATATCTTGGTACACGACCTCTAACTTGCTCAATTCTCCGACATTGCTAAATTTGACATCAGTCATCATTTGAACAAACAGATCGTAGCCAATCATAGGCTCTTCATATGAAGAGCTATCCGGGTGCCACTTGGGAAGATGCGGCTTTGACTGGACTGTGCGAGACTTGCGAAGGAAAAAAATCCCATTGCTTGCGTCCGAGTCCTGACTCTTCGTACGATGCCTGGTTGCAGAGGTTATCATCTTCCTCAAAGTCGACTTTGGACGCTCGTGTGCATGGCTCTGATTGTGACCAGAGTCGGTGGCAAGCTTGGAGGAGAGGAAGTGCATTCGCTTCGGGGATGCTGTACTGGCGTGCAATATTTCGCCCATGGACTTGTGTCGGCCATGATTTTCTGTTGGGAGAGGTGCGCTTGAAGCACTTTCGGCAGACTCAAATCTTGAACGAGATGCGTCCTTCGAATGAGGAGAGGGCATTTCGCCAACTGAGTCCTCGTCAATTGTGAGGTCGTCAGAGTCTGCCATTTGAAGAGATCTTGGCGACAACTTCTCACCACTATCTTGCACATGAGCCGAGCTCGCAAAATGCTCGTCGCGCCGTGGATGAGCTGGAGGTGCCGTATGGTTGAGTTTCACCCGCGCGAGCTCCACAGCATGATCTGTGCGCTCGTTATGTCCAACAGCGTCAGGAGAGGAATGCTGCCTTGCAACGTCTGAATCGTCGACAACCATTTCCCCATCCTGCTGATTCAAGTGCTCCAGCATCTCGGCCTGCGGAATGCTCCAGGGATCCAAAGGGTTGCCATTGATGGTTCCATTATTTTTGACGAGGCTATGCAGTCGATAGGCGCATTCGAAAAGCTGAGGATGCTCCTTACCCTGCGTTGACCAGATAACAAATTGTTGCAAATCCACCGGGCGAAGCAAAATATCTTGAAATCCAACCTCACCACGCGAAAGAGGCAGAATAGAGTCGTCGCCGCTGCCCAGTACTTTGGCAATTAGAAACTCGTGCTTCAGATCAGGTAAGGACTGAATACTCTCATACATTTTTACGAACTCCTCAAAGTCTAACGTGCCGCTTTTGTCCTCGTCATACTTCTCCATCCATTTGCGAATCGACTCATCTGGGACCCTGGTGTTGAGCCCTTGGAAGCACAATTTGACTTCCTCAAAACTCAAACTGCCGTTTGCATCAGTGTCTATTCTCGCCCATTCTTCCTGCGCTCGCTCACGCAGAGTCTTCGTTTCCGCGCGATCGCCGATTTTCTCGTCCGAATGGCGATGGTGCTTGACACGGCAAAAGTTGAACTGAGACAAACATTCTGAGAGGCAGGAAGCTTGATTTCCCCTTCTCGGCCCACTCAGCTGCGTCAGATTTCTGTGAATGGACTTGCTAAATTTGGGTTTCGCATCCATTTCGGCTGCTTCTTGCAGCGCCAAGTGGACCAGCTCTTTTGCATCGGCACACAGGAGCCGCACATCTCCCGTGTTATGTGTCGCAGTTTGCCGTTTCACTCCTACAACCGGCTTCTTGGGCCTCAAATTTACCGAAGTCCTCTGCCCTCTTGCCACAGCCTGTGAAGTACCGCGAACATCTGTCACCTTCTCCTCCTTCACCAGCGTGACATCGCCCCCGCTGCTGCCCATTTCCCCGTCTGTCAGGCTGTTGGTCTCCTCTCAACCAATTGCCTCTCCGTATCGTCCGCCACGCGATTCCTACCGAATTCCGCAAACCTTTTCTTTCTTGTCTTGTCTTCTTTCTCCTCCGCGAAACGGACCTGCCACAAATGACTAAAGTCAACAATTTCGATCCACGCCACCTCGCCACCTCGCCGTCTAACCGCCTTGCCACCCCCCTTATTAGGACCCACGGCGATTCTTAAGAAAATATATAGGAAGACCGTATGGGTCCGCGAGGACCCTTCGCGAACGTGTGAGTTTGATTGTCCTGCGTTTGGTGTGCAGCACGGGACGTGTGTTACGCGAAAATAGCTAGAAGGGTTTAGTACTGATGGATGAACAGAGAGCTATTCTCTGTAAGATGGGTTATGGATGGTCATAAGATAGTGGTGCGTTCTCAGTACTCACACTGGTAGGTTGATTCTGGGGCACAGATTATAGAATAGTTTAGATGAAACTCTTACGCGAATTCTTGCCGTACTCTTCGTTGCGAGTGCTATTGGGCTCCTATGGCTTTCAGTGACGCGTTTTATTCGTTTTACTATTCTACAACTTGGCTCGTAGAGTAAGCGCTGGCCGGACCTCTATCATCCGCACTGGCAGAGTGGGGGAGGGCATTCAGAGGACAGCAGATGTCTTCACTTTCAATGTTCAATTTGATTGAACATAAAGTCACAAGTATTCAGAGTTCAAAAGTCTTTGAGCGGCATCGACGCGTGGTGTTGATCGTTTTCTTATTACTGCACCTTTTATTGTTTGGGCAGGCCAAGAGAAGGCGGAACAGCGAAGTCTTGGAGTGGCGTAGCGGTTGATTGAGCCAACTTGGCAAGCGATACATTTCTTCACAGACTGCGAGTAAGTAGTATTAAGTAGTACACGGTAGCTCTACACTCACAGCCAGAAAGTACGCTACTGTACCGGTACTCACAGTCAGTACTCGATTTTATTAAAAAGTGTGTCTTCTTCCTTCTTCACTTGTTCTTGGCTTCCTTTCTCGATGTGACTGTGAATCCTGATAATAAAAGCGTCCTCGGCTTTGGCGGCTCGTAATACCATCTTTGTAGATGAATCCAACAAGCGCAAGAGAGAGGCTGACAGCGCTTACGTTAACTTTTTAAACTTTTTTTGTCTCGATGGAAGAAGTTGATTACAATAGTCAGCAATTCACTTCAAATTACTGCTTGAGGTCCACGGTGTTCCACTCCTTGATCGAATAAGACGGAACCAGGTCGTTGGCCACGTAAGGATCTTGGCTGACGAAGCTTTCGACGACCTCTTTGCCTTCGCAGTTGAAAACGAAGCACGCACCGGTCGCATCGCCATAGGCGCCTGCCATCAAAAGCTCACCGCGATCATGGAATACTTTGGCGAGACCCAAATGTCCCGGGCGATGTGGCGCACGCTTCTCGAGGATTCCCTCCACATAGTCATCTGTGACGATTCCGCGAACGATCATCTTGGTCAGTCCCTCGCACTGCCCGAACCACTTGGGGCAGCTCGCCTTCCGCGCCGACCGAGCAAACTCGCAACTCTCTCAAACTTACAGTGCAGCAGGTAATGCTTTTGCCTGGCAGTGGCCGCAACGGCGGCCTGCATCTCTCCCGCGCTTTGCTGAGCCATCCTTGCAAACCTCCTCACTCCAGCGCGTCCCAACATTCTCGCAGCTCGGACCTTCTGAACACACCTTCCCTTCTAAATCTGATTCCGCAGTCACACTGCAATCCCACCAGAAAAGATTTCATCTAGGTCATGCATGGTCATGCAGTAAGTATCAGTAAGTACGTCCTGAATCTGGTCACGTCACTAGGGTCCCTCAGTGACGAGCTTGAACGACCGCTCCGTTCTTGTAGAATTTAGATAGTGTAGATGTATACTGCAGTCTACGCTTACGGGACCGTCCTACGGGCAACTACCGCCCCTCGTTCGCCTCCTCAGACTCCTCAGCCGTACGGAGGAGGGAATAGAGAGTATTCGCGAACAAAGAATCGATCATCCCGCGTGTGGCCGTAGTGGCCGTCCGCGGACACAGGCGGTAACATAATTTCTCTCGCGCGCAAAGTGTTGCCGACCAGTGCGCGAATCAGTAAGGCAGGGCGATTGTATCTCTTGAGACATTAGACGCGAGACAGAAGGGGCCAGGGCTCGATTTTTGCGGCACTCGTTACTAGCTAGCTCGAGCACAAGCAGAGTTGGATCGGAAGGGATCGAAGGAATGCAGAGGGCACTTTTGCGCGCAAGGGCGTGGCAGCGGCCGCTAGTGTGCGCGCGAGACAACGCGCTGCATGCCGCGCAGCGTAATGCTTTGGGAAAGGAGTGCCAGCATCTGCAGCAGGTTCGCGGCTTTGCAGAGGAGTCCATGCTGGAGAGGGGCCTCAAGATGTTTGGCGTCGGCAAGAAGGAGCAGCAGAGCAAAGGATTTTTCGGGAACATTTCAGAGGCTATGCAGTCCAAGACGGAGAGCAAAATGAAAGAGTCGGAGGTGAAGCAGGAAAAGGAGTTTCTTGGGTTCCTCGGGAGCGTTGACCGCTTCAACTACGATGTGTTTGCAGAGCTGACCAAGAAGATGATGGATGATGCTGGCGCATCGGGATGGAAGTCTAAGATTCCAGGCTTTAGGCAGCTAAGCAAAGCGGATGAGGCTGAAAAGGTTCTTACCATGGTCGGTGCAATGACCCCTGAAGAGCGCGCCGGCACGGCCAAGGTCACTATGAAGGAAGTTGAACGGATAAGCGCCACCTGCGGTCTTCCTTCCGAGGAAGTTGAACGCTTCGTGGAAAATATGCAGCACTTGCAGCTCATGCACAAATGGATTTACAGGCGTACAAAGGAAGGCAAAGCACCGCCCTCAAATTACGAAGAGATGGGCGTTCAAATGGTGAAGGATCGTCGTGGGCTCCCAGCGCCGGTCCCACGCTGGCGTGTGGCACAAGTCAAGGCCAAGCAAGCCCGCTTGGAAAAATACAGCCGCAAGCGTGCTCAGCTTCTTCCCGGCACTCAGCAACCAGCAACAGCATAAGACTTTCCAACCCCCAACACAAAATGTCTGACTCTATTTTTTTTCTGGAACCCATTTCTTCTTCTTTCCAAGCACTTTCCGCACAACTATCTTGGCTCTGTGGTCTCAATGGGCTTCGGGAAGTCTGGAAACTTGAAACACAGCTTACAACACCTTCGGTTTGAGAAGCTTGCTTTGATGATTTCATTCACTTCAGAGTCCACGTGCAAATCCGTACCGGACTATTAACTTAACCCCTAAGTCTCTTGCTTCTTGCTTAAAAAAACAGCATCTTGCACAGTCTGGGCGTGCTTTCGTCACAGGGAAAAGAGTCTTCGCGCATAGTTCATCTCGATTCGGGACAGCGCGAATTGGGCACATATAGTCGCAGCACAACGCCTGTTCAGTCGAGAGAGGCTGGCAGCTGTTGGGACACAGGGCAGCTGCCATCTATTGCTGGGAACGTCCCGCTTCGATAGGAAAGATACTCTTTAGTGCCCAACTGGAATGAGAAAGTCGAGCACGCGAGGAAAGTCCAGCACCTTGCGGCCTTTCGACCCAGCAGCACCTCGGAAACGCAAAGATGGAGGCGCAACGGGAACCAGTCGCTCCCAGTCGTCAGTGTCGTCTAGAGACAAGAGTGGCGCCGTGCGGGCGGAACTAGCAGGTGGCGGGGCAGGAATTTTTTACCTGCCCGGTGCGCCATCCTCACCATCATCAAGAGCTTCAAAATCTGGTCACAAGACCGGCTCGTCTCAACAGCAACAGCTCGGGACGAGCCAGCAGCAACAGCAGCAGCTGATTGGCGGAGGAGAGCAGCAGTCGGAGCAAATAAGTGCAGGACCTCAGCAAGATATTTCAGGAGAGCTTGGCAAGAAAGGAGGGGTACAGATCCCAGACGTGGCCCAGTGGAATGTTGTGAGGCAGTCGCTGGTGAGCCTCCAACGAAAGATTGAAGCCGGCTCTCTTCGGGGGGTGCAATTAGAGCTCATGGACCCAGGGGCATGCAGGTGCATCGCCCTTTGCCGACCGGAGACGAAAGCAAGGGGCTCCTCATTTGACCCTGCCCGAGTCTTTATGGGAAAGGATCAAGAGGACTTGACGGTCAGAGTTCTTATCACCTTTTCTTTCAAGACTACAGACGCACACAAGGTGGCCGTTCCTCACTTTGCATTGCTCCCCAAATCTCTCCAGAGATCTCCGCGCCTCCAGGAACTGATGGAGACATTGAAAATGAACCTGGCATCTCTGTCTTCAAGGTGGACTCCGAATCAGGCCGAGAGCGTACTCAAATATGTAGTTACACAATTGACAAATATGGACCGACAGGTGGCCGGCAACGGCACGGGAAAGCGTGGAACGGATGCACATCGCAATCACGGGGCCTCTGGTGCGAAGGTCGGTGGTACAATTTTTTCCATGGATTTCAGCGACGCGCAGAATCAGGCACAGCATTCGCTTCCACCCCTTGCGAAAAAAGGGCTCAACAAAACATCAAGCACCATGAGTAACTCTTTTGCCCCCACCGAGAAAACAATGTACTCGCACTCCCGAAAGTCGAGCGCCACCTCCCTCGCTGGTAGTCTCCAAGCGGCTACTTCGGCCTCGCCCACCACTTCGTGGCGCCAAGCACAACCTTGCCCGCGACTCTCTGGGGCCACCTTTAGTGGCCCAGGGCTACTTGTGTATTTCAACAGCGATATACAAGCTCAGTTTCGGGTTAGCAATGCCACGAATGAGGCGACAGCAAACCCGATTTCGCGCGGAAATGGAGCGGAAATACCGATGGACGACGAGCGTGGTGGTGACAGTGTTGCAGATCTTGGTTCCGGCTTGCATATAACTCCAGGAAACAACTTGCGGGCCGGTGACGCACATGAAGGAACTGAAGAGCGCGCGGCACTGGAAGCTAAGGATGGCGAGGGTCACCGAGAAGGTCCTCGCGGAGAAGGGAAGCGATACCGCCATCGGAACGGGGATTTATCGGGTAGCGGGAAAGGGGGCCTCCCGCCACAAATAGACGAGCAGAAAGAGCCCATTAAAAGCAATCGGCAGGCAACGCCTGAATCCGAAGGGCGAAGGGTAGTCCCTCGGACTTACTTGGAGCTTTTAGCCTTACTTAGCTCAAACAACAGCAATTCTCAAACGATGAAAAAATCTGCATCGTTTGAGTCGCTTGGGGATGGAGAACTTGGAGGAAGCTCTATGTGGCAAGTTTTGGATATGCATTCGGATTTGCGGCTACTCCAATTCGATAGGATTCGTGGACCAGCAGAGGAAGATGCCGAGATTGGTATTCCTGAGGAGCTTACTCCAAATGATTTGTTTGATTGGAATCTTCGCGTTTCTCAAAAAGCAAAATCTGATCCACGGGATATCTCACTAAATGCCACAGGCGGTTTGCATACAGTAGAAGAGGAGGAAGAGAGACGTTCCAAAAACCTTAACGTGGACGGCGGCCAGCTTATGATCAACAGTCGCGTTACAATCTTGGACACGATGCTTCTGAGCCCCATACACAGATTCTTGGGAAGAGCTCTGCGAGTGGGGCCGCTGAGTGAAAAGAACAGCCACTTAATGGATAAATTCTCTCGACTATTGTATAACTCTAACGACCGCGGATCAGGTGTTGCATCCGCAGAAGCAAAGCAGGACCGACGCGACACTCTCTCCATTCTTTCAAGTGTCTCTGGGTTTTCCATATCTCAGCCGCGAATTCGGAGATTTCCCCGCGGAATCGGTATTGGAAACTTCCATTCAAGCTCTCGAATTAAGCGTTTGACGGACAAAGGCGAAGGCGGCATGTATAAAGCGGACCCCACTCACTCAGGCTCCTCGGAGGGTTCTGATGCTGACCAAGATTTTGATTTCGGTAGTGATGAGGATGACGACGACGATAACTTTGCAAGTAGTGGCGACCCCACCTTGGAAACGGACTACTCGGATCTTGAATTTGACGAGCTCGCTGCTCTGCATCGAAAATCTCTGGGACCTGCAAAGGCTCTCGCCGCCGGATATTCTGACGAGGATGAAGAGAACGAGGGGCGAGGGAAAGCCGGACAACTGCTAGGCGATAAAACGGCTGCACATCACGCGCCCCGTCAAAATGAACAAATTTTGGGAGGAGAAGAAGAAGAGGCAGAAGACAACGATGGTGGGCCGGACTCGTATGAGTCACTCTTATGTTGGTACGACGACTTCAGTGATGAACCCGTTCACACCTGGGACCAGTTGCCGATCGGTATCGGGAATATGTATGCAAGTAGAACGGTTGGACGTTTTGACCTTGTGCACTCCTGGCAAGCTCTGTGTGTCATTAATAGTATGCGGATCGCCTCGTATGAGTCAACGCTGAACTCGGCATACGGATGGCGAGGAGAGTTTGCAAGCTCGCTTTCGACTGTCTGGGCGATGCATCCTTGTGGCCGCCAATTCATCGGCAGCCTCTTCCGAGAGTACTCCAGGCTTAAAGACGTTCAGACACTGGCAATTGTCAGCTGCATTTTACAAGACGAGGCAGAGCGCACCAGTTGGTCCAACACATTACCAATTCTAGATGCTGAGTGGCGCGAGGCCTGTGACAAATACAGACGTGCGTACGCTAAAATTCTGCACCAATGGGGGCTGAACTCCAAGCGCGCGGAGGTAATGAAATACGTCGCTCGAAAGCCCGAAGAGGTAGAGGAGGATAAGCTGTCATTTGCTCCAGTTTGCCCACGATGCCATAAACTTTCTGCCGAAGTAAATTGCCAACGAAGCGCGTGTAGAGCGCGCGGCACCTGGCTAAAGTGCGCCATTTGCAATGTCTCAGTGCGAGGATCTTGTACCTTTTGCCCCGCATGTGGGCACGGAGGGCACACCGCACACATGCAGGACTGGTTTCGCCTAACAAACGAATGCCCAACGGGCTGCGGTTGCTTGTGTGGTCAAATTACCTAAAGTAGCTTGCAATTTTCTCCTAGCTAGATCAGAGCATAGCACTTTCTTTTTTATTAGTCATAGTCATCTTCTTGGATTTCTGCTGTCGACCATTCTCGAGATTTTCTCCACGGCGAGCAGAGGGGGGAAAGGGGCGAGTTTATTAAGTTGTATGTGTTGAGCTTGACTATGCATCAGGTTGCACTAGGCTGATCCGCTTTGGCGAAGCGCAATACACAGAGATATACTTGTTATGTCTGAAGGAGTGCTTTGGCATCCATCATGATCTCAATTTGTATCGACTCGTCGCCCTTGCTGCCTACTTTCAGAAGGCGAGGATCATCAACGCGCAAAAGGAAGGGCTGGTCCAAATGTGCTCTAGAAGCTAGGAACGATTTTACATCCGAAGTCGTGACAGCTGCTCCACGACATCTCATGAGGCCAAGCTCTCGAAGGCACGTCGAATTCAATCTTTCGAGCAACTGCCTTTTTCGATCGTCAAAAATTGGAATGATCAATCGCTCGAGTGCTGATGCGTGTTTGGCTAGCCAACGATACCCACAGCCTTGGAGGGATATTTTGTCAACATCCGCTTCTTCCCGCGGAACAACGATAAGACTCTTCAACTTTTCTCCGCAGCACTTCACAAGGAGTTTCAGATCTGGATTTTGCATGTTATTCTTTTTCACTTTGCCGTAAAAGTGCTCCAAATGGAGCTCGTGAACATTTACGGAACCGCTGCCCATCGCTGCACACAGGATCTCTCCACTGCCTCGGGGGAATCGGTCGGTTCGAAGTCGCAGTACTACGTCACTCCCGTCTCCCTGCTGCATGCACTCCTCAATCTGCGTTCGAAACCACTCTTCCACACTCCCCACTCCGCCTTCCTTGGCAAGCTTTGTTGCGTTAGCCCACAGCTCCTCGCGCAACCACAGCGCCGCAATCTTCCCTGGCGCCAGCTCTTTCTTTCTCTCATACTCTTTCTCTTTCTCTTGCTCTTTCTTCTCCTTTCGCTTTCGCTGCCTTCTCCCTGCCGGAGCTTCCGACTTGGCGCCGTCTCGTTCGCGCTTTCCCGCCATCCTGCCAAGGTAACCTGTCTCTTACACACAGACAGAGACGCTCGCGCCAATCATTGATCGTGGTACTCGAGTACCCCCACGCACTCAACGCATACTCCCGCGCACCCTCACTCTTTCCTACTCCTACATTTACTCGTAGTCGAGCGCCATAGTACACTGTACCAGTACACACCTCTCTCTCTTAGCGAATGGTCTAATCCAGCCTGGTAAGCCCGAGAGGCTAGCTGTCTTTACTCGAGCCTAACGCCGGTGGACTGTTGTTTACAGTATGTAATGGCTAGTAAGACCCGATGCGAAACGGTCATTTTGGGCTCTGGTAGAAACAGCGTAGGACCCGCTAGCCTTCGCTGGGAAGGGGACAACCAACCTGGACACTCTCCTCACACGACCACGTACGCGAGGACACACACACACCCCAACGTAAAAGTGCGAGGACACCACGCAAGGCGCATACGCGACCCCCTGTCCTCGCAACACCTCGCTCCGCCCGAGCCCGCCCCTTTGGGATCTGGAGAGCCATTTGCCATTTGCCATCATTGGGGATCAGGCATTGGGCATTAGGCGGAGAGAGAAGGGAGCGCGATGTCGGAGTCCGTGAAGGAGCGTCTAGCGCGTCTGCGCGAGCGCGCGCAGCACAGCGAGGACCGCGGCGCGGCCGCTGCGGAGCGTCTTGCGGCGCTGCGGGAGAAGAAGCGCGCGCTGCTGCCGTCGTCCTCGTCCGCGGGCGGCTCCGTGCGCGCCGGGAGTCCGCGGGGAGGAGCGCCCGAGGCCGAGGACCAAACGTACGCGGCGCACGCGGCGCACGCGGCCGCGGACGAGGACGACGAGGGGCAGAGCACGGACGACGAGGACGCGGAGGACGCGGAGGGAGCGAACGCGGAGCAGGAGGGCGCGTACGGGCGCGGGGACGGAGCGCTCCTGGCAGCCGGCGCGGAGCTCGTCGTGCGCCGCGGACCGCGCGCTGTGGTTCCGCGCGAGCGAGACGCGGCGAACAAGGAACCTGCGCTGACGACCGCGGGAGCGCGAGGCAACGGCGAAGCGCGGAGGCGGAGGGCCGTGCGAGCAGGAATGGCGCTCGCGGCAGGGGCCAGGGTCAAGGTCCTCGCCGCGGCAGCGGGCGACGAAGAGCACAATGTAGACGCGGCAGTGGGGTTCGAGGACGCGGCCGCTGGCGGTGGCGATGGCGCAGACGAGGCGCTGCTGGAAGAAGGGTTCTTTGTACCGGAGGTGCCGGCAGGGGCCTCCGCGAGGAATGTGGCACGCGTGGAGGAGCGTCTGATTCGGGAGATGGACGTCAGGGTGCTGGAACGGCATACAGGCAAAGATGGACAAGGTGGCGACAAAGAAAACAACGTAGCTACGAACGACTCAGCGATGTTTTGGTTTACGAAAGGCGGAGCGCTCAACGTGGTTGAGGACCCGATCAAACCGAAGCTGACACAGCCTGTGGACGCAGACCCCATAGTGGCGGACTACAGCTCGCTCGAGCGCTGTGGTACGAGCCTGGTCCCGACCTCGAGTACACTGGCCGCCATGTCCAACCCGTTCGGCGTGGAAGTGGCGTATTTGGATATCGCTGTCCACACAGTCGCGTTTGACGACCATCCCTTGTTCACACAGGAAGATGTTGCCGCATGTAAGCTGAGAAGGCTGTTTAGAAAGTATCAGCTTCGAGTGAAAGAAAACCTCGCCGATCACCTAATCGCTCACATTAACGCACTTATTGTACACGAAACCTCTCTGCACCAAGCTGATTCCCCGGAAGAACGAGCAATCGAGAGAATTCGGCAACAGATCCTCGAGATGTTCTCGCGGCGTTTATCTGAGGAGCTGGAGGTTCGGGAGTTAGCCCGGGAGGTGTATGACCAGTGGCTCGAATTGAAGAGGATACGCTCAGTCCAGGGATTCGTGAGCACCAATCTAAAGCTAACTGTGATGCAGGCAGAATCAACCTATACGAACGCACAATTGGAACAACAGTTCGTCTTCGTACGCGACCTCGTGGACACCATGTATGGAGGTGGCGGCAAAAATAGCGCACGGTCTTCCGCTGCAGCAGAGAAGGCCAGAGATATGATTAAACGCTATGAGCTCACGCGCTCGGTGTCTTCATCAAGATCAAAGGGCCGGAGAAAGTCTTCCAAATCATCAAGGAGAAGAGGAGACGCTGGTAGCATGGACGACTTGGAAGGAGACGGTCTGGACAGCGAATTTACGAATGACCACTCTGCACACGAGTACGTTCTACGCTTGACGGAGGATGGCGCCTACAGCAAAGACGACGAAGTAGATGCGTCGGAATTGAAAAGAAGGAGATCTATTCGCCAGGAAAAGGTTTATGTAAAGATCCTTATTAACGGAAAGCAGCTCGCACGCACGAAAGGAGCGAGTCTTTCTTTCCCTAGCTTTACAGCCGCTTGGCGAAGAGTTTTTCGGGTCAAATTTACCCAGCGACCAAAGAGTATTTGTTTACAGCTCCACTCTGAGAGCTCGCTCTTCAGCTTCTTGGGCAAGCTAGCCGCCGTGCACGTACCTGTTCCAGCCTCTCAGTTCTCCAAAGTCCTCGCGTCTGCGATCAACCCGTACGACCAATGGCATCAGTTCATATCAACTAAACCCATTCGAAAGTGGGCTTTCGAAAAACCCTCTGTGAAAGGCAAATCGCTAAAGGACATGTACGCTGCTCAGCTGAGCATGGATAGACTGGCGTTCGCAGAGCCATCAATGGACGACCGCTACACCTCCGGGCTGGTCAGGGCCTGCATCGCTTGGACCAATCAGAACGTCAGTTTTTCTGACGAAGGTATCGACCTCGAGTCCAGTGAATTGCCGCTTCCTGAGCGCTCCGCGCATGTGAACAACTCGAATAGTCGATATGTTGGCACACATGCGGGCGACCTTGTGGGCGGTGACAGGCACGGCGGTGGTGGCGGGGTGTCAGCTGAAGCCGTAGAGTTTGATGACGCTGTCCCCGATTTCGCAAATGAAGTCGACTTTCAGCAGATCATTCAGGAGCTAGACACCGTTGACCCGAACGATCCGCGGAACGCAGCTGTGTTGCGCTTGTTTGACATCATTAAGTGGTCCTCGAAACGCGGCGTCCTCTTCAGGTCCGAAGCCTTATTAAAAGAGGCGCTCTTCCCGACTGCCAACGCAGACAAATTTACAGAGTCGCGCCGTGTGACGCTTCTCAAGATGCGAAGAGAAAAGCCTCATCTTTTTCATCAACCTATTCCTGTGTCCGAAGATGACATCAAAGACGAGGAGACCTACCAAACCCTTCTCCTTCCCCCAGATGCGCAAAATGATCTTGAATCTGAAGGCGGTTATTACGCCGCGGGCAAGTCTTCCTCGGAAGTGCTTCGAATTCAGCGCCTTCAAAAGAGCCGGGTGAACGACTTTTTGCAGCGGGTTCGCGAATTACATTCTCAGGGTAATAGCGGTGTCAGGAAGCGCGATATCCCCGTCTCAAGCATCGTGAAAGAAGGGCCGCTGCCGGAATTCAGCATCGACATGGCCTTCTTGAAGTCTTTGCTGCAGCCAAGGCGGAAACTCAAGCCTCTGACGAAGGAGCGCAAGCCTGCCTCACTAAGTGTTGAGCAGGCATCTATTTTTGTTCAAGTTGTTAGAGCTTCGAATGTACCAGTGCGGCGCAATGCCACAAATGGGGTCTACCCATCTTCGCCCGGTCGATCCCCGATGGGAGAGGGCTCTCCGCCAAACTCACCTTCGCGGAGAGCCGCGCTCGGAGATGATGACGACGACGACGACATTGACCAACCAAATAGAGGGATGGAGCGCGTCATGTCTTTTTGCCAGGTTCGATTTCAAGGTGTCTCGAGGCGCAGCTCGGCACAGGAAGGTCCGACCCCAACATGGAACGAGTCTATACATTTGCCATTCATTCCACCGCGAAAAGACTTCAGCCCGGCCAACCTTCAATCCATATCAGAGCATGTGTGGTTTAATCTATTTGACGAAGTCATTGTAGAAACTGAGAGTCAGGATTACCGCACCGAAGATCAGCTCTTCCAAAGGCGCGAGAAGAGGTATCTGGGAAGCTTTTCGATCCCGTTCTCAACGATATACCTGAATGGTAGAATTGAAGGCATGTTTCGCGTCAACACCCCCGAAGTTAGTTTGGGCTACGTCTGTAAGCAAAAGAAGGGCGATGGAGCGGAGGGGGAAGTGAGGAGTGGGGATCAAACTGTTTCCGAGCTGGCAGCAGAGCTAGAGAGCGAGGCAACCAACGCAACCTATGTCTACCTGATGGCGACTTTGGACCCAGTCCTAGCCGTTGCAAAAGACGAGAACGAGAACCAGATTGGTGCCGGCGAGAACCCAAAGGTTTCGAGATACGGAAAACAATGGACAAAAACTGCGCAAGGCAAGATGAAGGGCGGCGAGAGCGCAAATGTCCAAGTATTTGGGACCGCAATCAACGGAGACGCCGTTTTCGCCCCAAGATTTTTGTGCCCGCAGGTTCCACCTGTAGGAAAGGATGGCTTGGAGTTGAATAGTATACCGAGCTTGATTCGCTTTGTGTCCCTTGTGCCATTCCTCGACGACTGGCAGGCCTTCGCGGAAGGGGGAACAGATGTTTGGAACACCTCGCAAGAGTTCCTGGACATTTCTGCTGGAGACTGGGAAGAGCATGCCATCCTTCTATGCAACTACTTGACTTGGATGTTTCGGGATCGGACAGCAATCGAGCCCTACATTCTCATGGGGAGAGGAATACCTGAAGGCAATACGATATATGTCTTGTTGGTGGACACCAACGAAGCGGTTCGTGTGCTAATTAACGCTTCGAGCGGAAAAGGTTACGTGGTGTCTGACAAAAATTGCCCGCTGCTCCACGTTGCGCTGATCATGAATGAAAAAAATATTTGGGCCAATATCCAAGATGCCTCTGAGCCACACAAGTTGCGTTGGAATCTGGAGAATGCGAAAGATTGGATGCCATTTTGGACAGAGAGAATCCCCCGTGTGGATCTCCCTTCCGTTCAAAGTGAAATACTTAAATATGAACGATTGGATCGCAAGTTTGTCTCTTACCTGGAAGGAGAGATTTCTGATCACATACAGAAGAGTATGAGGCGATGGCGAGCAAAGCGCGGCACAACGAGATTCAACAAGATCATCGGCCGCAAGCTTCGTGGCCTATTGGAATCGTTGGAAGAGTTTAAACTTGGGAGACGCGGATCGAGTCCCCCATCAGTCGAGCATTTCCAAGTTCTCCAAGAGTTTATGACTCACAATCAGATTTTCGGGTACCCCATCAACCTTACTTTTACAGAGATGGAGGCTATCACGAAAGCAGTTCGCAATACAGACATTCACAATACTGCAGTTGAAAACACAACATTTGCGCTCGGCGTGCTCGTAGTGCCTTACACGAATAGAGTATTTTCGGTGTGGTTGTACGTGGCCACAATCTCTAGCACCAGGATTTGAGCTTCGGCTATGGTCTCGTAATAGTCTTCACCTTTTCTTCACTCTTTTCATATTGATTCTTCCTTGCCCCATTCAGGCCAAGTGTTTCCAAAATCTGCCGTCATCAAATCTTTCGCTTGCTTCCTTTCTCTACAGGCTGCGACATCATGGTATTAAATTGCGACACAGAGGTGTATGTCCTGGTTCTCCAGTAATTTATATGGATTTTCAATGACCCGGATGAACGACTTGCCGAAATCTCCAGCGTTGTACACGCGATAAATATCGTAATTCACACTTTGCCCACCATTCTTGCTAAAAAATTCGAATTCCGACAAGGACAGCTCGAAGGTATTTTTGTCACCATACCTACTGCTTTTCACCTCCACGAATCGTGACGTCTTGAAAGAGTTTGTCTCTCGATGGATCATGTGAATGTCGTAGGCAGCAGTTGACTCCTCACTTTCATTGAGCCACTTGACATTCCATTCGGTGCGAGTGCCGCGCAAGTACGCAAAGACCAATGCCTCCCCCCATCTGCCGACGTCGCGGGGGTTTCTGAAATTGAATCCGCTCGTGCTTGGCAGGTAAGGAGAAAGCTCCTCACCAGAGATTACTTTCGTGGCACACGGCCTTGAGAGATGGGGCTGACTTGTTTCGAAAGTCGCCACTTTTTGTCGCTTCGGTTCGTGGCTCTCCGCTACCGCCAAGTCTGGAGGATTCCGTGACTCTTTACTGTCTCCCTTACTTTGCTCTGTGCCTTCAAGCAATTTTTCCATGGGGGCGGTTGCAGCTGTGGAAGACTCCACGACGTCTCGGACTTCTTCCCCTTCGTTGTCGTCTTCGTGCTGAGGAGCATCTTGACGCTCAAATCTTTTAGCTCGGTGCTTGGAAGAGCCAACACGAAGAAGCATATATTCCGTTACCACGTCGAGCATCGTTCCATTGTTGAGTTTTGCTTTGTCCTGAATCAGCTTACGGAGCCTGGAGAAAGACGGTGGAAATTCTCCCTCCAAAAGTGACTCCACGGCTTCCACAGCTCCTCGTATTGGAGACCGTTCTTCGGGAGATTTGAGCTTCGGAACCTTCCCAAAGTATTGTGTTCTTATGCGTTTGATTGGTTGCTCTTGATGCGAGTGCTCTGGCGGTGGGGCCATGTCAGTGTGTGAAAAAATTCTTAAATTTGATGCCAGAGACTCCAGGTGAGCGGTTGCGCCAGGAGAGAGTAAAACACCGAGCTCCGTGCGAATGTCATTGATATTGTATTTCTCTCGAAGCACTTGTGCAACGGCGCTGGCTGGCCTGCCAGAGTCCACAATATCTTGCGCGATCTGGATCGCACTGACGGCTTGCCTCGGCGGCAGTCCGCCAAAAGCAGGAAGCACATGCGGATGGAGGTGCAGCGGGCCAAACCCAAACTCCGCAAATGTGGCTTTCCGTCTGCACTCCGCTGCGGCTGGCAATTCATCGTTCACACTGATCTCGTTCGGGTCTGCACGTCCTTGCTCCAAAAATCTGTCAAAGGCTTCCTGCAGCGACGGCACCCCGGCAGCGTTCAGTGCTCGCACGACTTCCTGCTCAACATCCGCCAATGTCACCACCGGTCTCGCCCGCAGCAAGCACAGCACGACCGCGTCAAACCTGCGCTGGAACTCGAACATCAGCGCGAGACTCTCCAGCTTTGCAAAGCTCCCATCCGCCAACCCAGGCACTGCATACGCTCCGCCAACCGCCGCCACCGCCGCATCTGCCACGACCGCGTGCCCGCTCGCCGCGATCCTCTGCGCCGCTTGGAAAAGCCCTATGTCTGCAGCGCGCTCCATTCCACCCTCCGCGATCAATCAAGTCTCGCCTATCCAGACCCCAGACCCCAGTCCCCAAGCTCCAAGCTCAAGAGTGCAACTTGGCAACTTGGCAACTTGGCAACTTTGAGACTCCCACCGCACCACCACCCAAGTTGAGCGGCTGGCTGGTTGACTGGTTGACTGGTTGACTGGTTGAACGCGAGACCGCCAGTACTCGTAGCGGGGACGTAAGACGAACGAGTTGTGGGCGTGGGAGAAGAAGCCCGGCCGGATGAGAACGGATGGATGACGTGCGCGGAGGGAGGAAGGAAAGATGGGCAGCAAGAGTTGCGATGAAGTGAGCTGCCAGTGAGATTGGTTCAGGTGTGTATGTTCATTGATTTTTATGATTGGGAAACTAACTGAAAATACTTGTGAGCTTGTTCCACCACGTGAACAAGATGGCTGGAGGGGAGAGGGTTTTACCAGGTTGGCTGTGCAGAAACATACTGTTTTTCCCATGGGGAGGAGTGTCCGTGGTCTTGTTGCATGGGTTCTGTCATTTCGATGCCAATGAGCTTGATGACCTTGTCGCGGTCGGAAGAGTACTGCTGGATGGCCCGAGAAATCTCCTTGCCATATGTCTGAACAGCATCTTGAACGAGCTCACCATCCCCGCCCCATTCGCTGGATTCGCCTTTGGAGTGGACCAGCGTGTGTAAGAGATCTAGCTTGTTCATTTGAATGAACAGTGTGAGGATACCTAGAACCTGCTCCGGAGTTTTAGGAAGAAATTCCTTTCGTGACAGGATGATTTCGAGCTGCTCTGCGGACACCGTTTTCCACGTTCCTTCCGAGCACAGGGCATTCAAGTCAAACCAGGTATTGCGAGGTGCAGACTTGAAAATCTTTTCAAGGGCTTGCGGAGGTTGAAGTAACATAACAGGAAGCAGGAGATCTGGCTGTGCGGACTCCCAGTCGATTGCAGCCCCCTTTTCCAAAAGAATAGACGCAGCGACCTTATTACTGCTCGAGATCGCTGCATCCAAGGCGGTGGAAGAAGGCGGTAAGAACCGCTTGTCCTCCAGGAGAACCTGAACCACTTCGGTGGAGCGAGAGATTGCCTCACGCATAAGAAAGTCCATGTTGTGCACTCTCTGCACGGAATTGACTTTGAGAATGAGCTTTGTCATCTCTGGCAGGGCGCACTTCACTGCTTCTGAGAGGTGCGGCCAAGAGTTGAAGCGCGAATCTTCAGTAAGAAGCTTTACGATAGCCAAGTGATTGGACCTCACCGAGACGGAGAGCGCCGAATGGAAGACTTCGTTGCTGATGCTCACCATTGTGTGGGTGTACTCATGAGTGTCTCCGCACGATCCACCAGTCTCGCGGATGTAAATGTCGCAATCTTCACACAGATCAAAATTTTCGCACGCGAGGCAATGTCTTCGCACGTCGACAATGCGCTGGCGACATCTATCACACAAAAAGTAATCGTCATCATCATCTTCGTCGTCTCCGTCTTGCTCGTTGTTTTCAGAGGAGCCTTCGGGTTCGTCACCTTTGACTTTGATATATTCCTTGTGGCTGAGGTACATCTTCACCAAGACAGTGATGCCGAGCTCACAAGCAGCTATGAATGGTTTGTTGTTGGGGAATGTAGGGTCGATGGTATCATGACCAAGGAGAGCGAGAGCAAGTCGCGGCTCGTTACGAATAATGACTCGAAGTAAGTGGTCTGTTCGCTTAAAGTTGAGGCCCTCCGCGCTCCGGCGCAAAATCTCCAGAGCTTCGTTAAAGTTTTCGTACCTCACAGCCTCGTCGAAAAGCTCTTGCTGAGCCGGTCGATCAAATCTGAAGGCAAGGTGTTCCACAAGCGCAAAGGAGTCAGCATCCTGGAACGCAAAGTCTACTTCCTCCTGAGAGAGATTCATACGGTCCGTGGACTCTTCCATGAGGAATAGAGCGAATGGAGGGTTGTTGCTGCACGACCACATAAAGTGATCTTTCAAGGAAGCTGTCACATGGAGACCAAGCTCATTAAAAATGGCCTTCAAAATGCGGCTTTCGCAAAAGTGCCACTGCACCAATGCCACAACGGCTGCAAGTGTTGAGTCCATCCCATGTCCGAGAACTGCCCCGGCCTCGACCGCGCCGCGAATGATTTTTGCGAACACGGTTGCGCGAAGGGTTTCACGGCGATCTCTGTCCTTGGCAACGTTCTCCTTCTTTGAGCGATGCTCCAACGACAAGCGTTGGCGGACCTTTTCCATATGCTGATCGCGGTAGGGTATGTACAGAGACGCAAAGTTACGAACCTTCTTGGCTACTCTCCCAGCGATACTGGGGCGCCTGCTCACATCGTAGTCGTCCAAAGAGACACCGTCAATGTCGAAAAAGCCATGCGGCTCATCTTCAGTGAGGTCCATGCACACCATGGAGTCCTCGAGTTGCTGGAAGACATCAACGTTGCACAGCTCTAGGTAGTAGTCCTCGCCTGTGACCCGTGAAACCTCCAGAGAGCACTTTCGGCAGAGCTGTTTATCCACGTAAACGTACTGTCTGCGGTATTCGTGACACTCGTCGCACATGAGCATGGTGTTATTCCAAGGGGTGACTGGCATCATTTGGCTCTTGCGCGGCATGTCAAGCTTACGAGATCCTTTGGGGCAATGCATGACCCAGATATCCGCGAGCGCGGGGTTCTCGCTCCAGATCACATTGTCTACAGTCATGGTGGCGATCTTGTCATCCAGCCGTGATTTGAGAAACTCTACGATGTGAGACTGTCCGCAGCGTGTAGCAACGTCCATAGTCGTTTGGGCCTCGTAAGCAAGATTGAACCCCACGGTGTCGCAGAGGTATTGAATCATTTGCAAGTTGCCGCGTTTAGCAGCAATTGCGATGAAAGTAAGGTCCTCCTCTAGCTTCAGGCGGACTTCGTCGATCACAGAGAGCCCGACCATACTGCCCGCCCCAGAAGACCGACGAATCGACTTGCGCTTTGAGAATCGCATCTTTCTGTACGACACGCTTTCGCTACGGAGTGAGCGAGCCCTGGCTTGTCTTGCATTTCCTCCAGAAGAGCTAAAAGCACGCACAAGTTCGTTCGTTTGGACGGTGCCAATGTGGGTCACAAAAGCTCGCGCCGCTTCGACTTTTCCACCGCGGCAAATGGCTGCAAAGATCTGTTCCTTTGGAGTCTGTTCGAATTGAAACCCTTTCTTGGAAAGAAAGGCAATGTCATCAGGAATGGGAGTCGTGAACGAAAACCCAAGTTTTTCCAGCGTTCCCACGTCGAGATAACCGCGAAGATCCAGCGAGTGGCGCAGGCGATCGTCTGATAGAAGCGTTTGCATCGCCTCTGCATGGCCGGCCTTGCCCGAAATCCGAGTGAGTCGAACGAGCCAATTTTTGACGTGGCGTTCCCCAGCGCCGCGGCCCAAAATTGGCCCGTTGATCATTTTCTTCAGCTGCTTTGCGTTACCTTCCCACGCCGACTGGATCGCAATGTCGATTGGACGCTTACTATCCCCGAAAACCCAAGTCTTTACTCGGCGTCCGCTTCCCTGACGAGCTTTCTCGAAGAATTCCTCGTCTGCTGGAGGGGCTTCGCCGTCCGGAGTTCCGCCCAGTCCAAGTCCAACGTCGCGCATAGACTTGCCGTTGTGCTTGGAGGATCGCGGCGGGGCACCCTTCAGATTTCGCCCATTCCTATCTAAGCGCTCCAACTGTTCCGAGTTCATCCGGGAAAAGTCCATGTCCTCTTCGTCTTCGTCTGCAGCGTCGAAAGGCCTGCGTAGCTTGCCGCTCTGCACGGATCGCCCCCCTACACTTTGAACATCCCATGTCACTGACTTTTTTGATCTAGCAGTCCTGTTAGACTTGGTGGAGAGCGCCGACTTTACGGACACCTGCGAGTCTCTGCGTGGCGCAGGAGAAAGCGCCTCACTCTCCGGAAGAGGGGATGGCGGCGCGCTTTTCTCCGCAGACTTGCGCTTTCCCGAGAGCCTTTTCAGCAGGGACATTCTCTTCTTCTCCTTCGGAATCTCCTCCACACCGAACGTGTCCACCCCCTCGTCGTCGCTAAACTCCATTTCGAAGTCCTTCATCATGTCCGCGTACGACGGGACATCGGACGGCATCTCGCCCTACCTTCTTCTCCGCAGCCGCTCGCGCAGCTCTCTTCGCAGCGCCCTCTTCTGCCGCCTTGTCTCTCTCACCGCACTCACACACGCCGTTCCACCTTCCAAAGCCCGCTCCACCTGCTCGCTCTTCTGCCCGGCAGTATGCTACGCTCGCCTCGTCGCAATCAGAGTCTCACTCTCGACCTTGGTCTCTGTCTTTCTCTGTCTCTGTCTCTGTCTTTGTCTTTGTCTTTGCTTTGGTGTGTGCGCTCGAGTAGCCTCCAACTTTGAAGCTCTTTCAATTCTTTCACAGTCAATCAGTCAACTTTGTGCAAGAAGAAAGAAAGAAAGAAAGAAAAGAAGGAAAGTAAGGAAAGAGAGAGAGAGAGAAAGAGAGAGAGAAATAGAAACCCCGTTCCTCTCAGTTCAGACGCGTAGGACGCGTAGGCTCATCTATGGTTTTGACCAAGTGTCGAATGGGCGACGAGAGGGCAATATGTACATGGAGTCAGGCAGCTAGCTGGAGCGTTAGGGGTCTTACACACGGCAGTAGTGAGTGGATAGCATCAGTGCACTGCAGCGAGGAGCGTGCGATGTTACCGGACGGAGAGTCGAAAGCCCGTCGGTATAGAGGAGCTATGCAGGTGCACATGGCCCTGACGGTACTGACGCGGGGTCTGCTGCGCTCTGCACGGGATACACCCTCGCTCGACAAGGAGAAGAGACGGGAGAAGGAGACTTTGGGATACGTGTGTCTGCTAAGCGAATTAATAGGAATTGAACGGCGGAGTGCGAGGAAGTGGCGAAACGGGTTGACCGGAGATTATTCCTTTTTCAAAATATAACTGTAAAGAAAAGAAAATCGACGAGATTCGAGCCGAAAGTACGAGTCCCTTCCGCACATCCACGGGAAACTCTGGCTTATCGAGGCCGCCTCGCTCGTATTTCGCAACCTTACTTTTACAAATTTAAATCGCACATGCAATGGAGAGAAGGAAAGACAAGCTAAGGCTCTGCTCGAGGAAGAAAACTTGACCACGAGACATGTAGACTGGCTGGCTTGTGTGAACAGCAATCTTCTGCGGCGAACGCGGTGGCATCACACCACGAATACCACGATTTTAACGATTTCAACGATTCCCGATCCTCCGTTTCACTATGGTACCGGTACCAGATGTGGACGCGGTGCTTTGTGCGGCTGGCTTCTCGGAGCGTCTGGACAGTCTGGACATTGATTAGGTGAACCTCGTTCGTCAATCACTCTGCTCATGTTTATTGGAAACATTGTGAATGAAGTCGAGGTGCAGTCGGCTACCGGGCTGGCTGGTCTCGCAGGTCTCGGGAGGATGTAGTCCGTGAATCTCGTGGTTAAGTTGTTCACTTCTTCGAAAGATGGTGGAATGGAGTTCAAGTCAGTACGAACCGAACAAATGGATGGATGGGTCACGCATGACTCTCACAGATGTGTACTCCACGGCGAGTCATGCCTTCCTTAGTGTTCTCTACACGATTCGGTAGTCCTGGCGAGGAAAATTAGCCAGCTCCCAGGCCCTGTGGGGAGCATCGTCAAATGAAGGACTTTGACCAGATATCTTACCGTTTTCTGTATGAATGACCATTACCTATCCATTTTCTTCAATCTACAGTGGGACAAGAACGTAAGCGCTATTAGCGCAGCGAGGTAGTAGTAGCGTGAACTTTTTGTTAGCTGTTATTTTAACAATAGGATTAGTACACCATAGTACACCTCTCGCATCCATCCTTCACCAAGTTGCACAGTTCGAGAGGGTCCTTGATGATCGCACATTCTTCTTAATTCTGAATTCTGATTAATGTGCTCGCCAAGGCGCTGCGCAGGCAGATAGCACTCGCTCCTCCGAAAGCTGGCATTGCCCTGATAAAATACTGTCTGCACATCAAACGACAAGTTATCAACTTGACAGTCTGTCAGTCAGGTTGTGGCGCGGAGTGTCTCGTTCACCGTTCGCCGTAGTAATCGTTTTACCCAATAACTGCGAAGCTAACGAAAGAGCGAGCTAAGGCCAGCTCAGCCTTTCTGGTAGCGGGCGGTACACACCGTGGGGTCACAGTGAGTACTGACTGTGAGTACATTTCTCATGCTCCAAAAAGTTGAGAAAACTGAAGGCAAGATGGCACGAGCTTTGAGTGCCATGCGCCGCGTTGCCCACAGACTGACTGTGAAGCTGAAAGTGGTCACCACTTTATGGAAAGAAAGGGCCATGCGCTCGGTGTGCTTTGAGGTGTGGCTACTGCGCAAGCTCGCGGCGTCTTTTGAAAGCAAAATCCCTCGCCCAATTGCTGCTACCCTATTTCTACCACAAGTGCCAACAGCTGACTGGAGCTAACAGCGGGGTCCAAAGAAGAGAGAACCCAAACCCACCGAGAACCCGCCACCCAAACGATGGCAGGGTTTTTCAGTGCCGTCTAGAGCCCAGAGAATGTGACTCGGGTTTGACTGGTGCCGACTGGAGGTTGGACGAGGCGTGACTCCTCCTCTGTTCTCGAACGGAAATGCAGACGCGTATTCTTCAAATGCTCTCGTGTGGACATCCAGGTGAGAATGGCAACAACGGAGACACTGGTCGTCATTGCTTGCGCGTATATATATCGCAGAGAACCTAATGTGCCTTGGCTCGAGTTGACAGTCCTTCGAGCGAAGACTGCCTCGCCGTGCGTATTGTTTCGTGGCTCGCACAGCTCGCTTCGAATCATAGCACCAAAAGTCTTCCAAGCAGTTCGATCTCACGAACACGCGCGCACAAGCTCAAAAGTCTCAGAGGAAGTAATATGACTTGAAAGTTCCTTCTTTGCAACTGGAATTTATTATACGAAAATTACGCCAAGGCTCTTCAGCGAAAGTGCCCGCCCCATTACGCGCTCACCTTGATCTTCTGCGAGTCACCCCACTTTTTCAGCTCGTCTTTAAGAGCCTTGGAGCTCAGCTTGTCTGAGTGCTTGACAGTGACAGTCTGGGAATCCATGTCAGCGGACACTTCCTTGACCCCTTCGACACTCTTCAGGTACTTTGCGCACATCTCACCCGCGCCATGGCATGGAAGCTCGACGTTGAAGGTCGTGGAGGTGCCCATGTTTGCTTCTTGTCGACGTTCGTGACCTTCGTACAGTTGAGTTGAGGGTTTGGATCTGCTGCAACTGTGCCTGCCTCCCTGGCCGTGTACAATCCTTATCGAAACCGCGCGGCACAAATATGGTTCTCTTTGCTATTTTTTCTTCCATCTTCCAGTGTAAGCTAGTCAGCGGCAGTAAGCCTCACCGCACACACGTGATGAGGTAGGTGCCTATCTCGCAATTCCGATCCGGTGATCGCCATCTCCCAGGCTCAGGCTCAGCCTTGCCATTGTTGCCACTGTGCCCCCCATTTGCGCTCATCAAGAGCTTCGGTGTCCAGTCACACTAGCAGTGCGACATGCATGCCAGGTCCAAAATATCGAGCTGGTCTTTTGGCGCTCTTTGATTGGTCGTTTGAGCCACGCAGCAGTGTGCGACGGCCACGTTCATTGGCGGTATGGCGCCAACCCAGCTCAAACCCTTCTTTCCATCTGCACGACCTTCAGCCCATGTCGGCCGCGCAGGCGTTTGCCATAGGGTGGGAAACTGCAAACGAACACACACTTTGGCGCGATCTCCAGGGAGATTCTTGTTCATTTCGTTTTTCCAACGCTAGGTCGCAGGCCTCCAAATGGAGCCCTCAAGCCGCGTCTACAGGGACGAAAGGGCCTGCGAATTGTCGTGCGATGCCTGTCTCAAACTCGCAAGATGTGTCTCGCAGTTGCTATTCACTCTGCAGAACATTCTGCGTCGCTCTGTCGTTGAGGAAGTCATGAAGCATGGACTGGATCGGTGGACAATCCTCTTGAGACAGCTTAGAACATCTAAACTGACTGCAAAACGAATTGAACTATTTTCCAATGTCCGTCGAAAGCTTCGAGCACCTTTCTCCGAACCTTGCAAATGCTTGCACATGCTTGCAATGCTTCCATTGCTTCTATTGCTTCCAAACAAATGACACACAAGTGACGCAAATCCACACTTCATTGACTGACTGTGAGTACTTTACACTGCTCTACTACTAAGGGATGGTGAAGAATTCTCATGGTTGCCAGCGGCCCCAAGCTACGAGATGGCGGACCCCATGTCAAGGCGCGGACTCCGTCTTTGCCGCAGAGCCAGCGCGAGGATCGTTTTGCCCTGAAGCCTCGAGGGTAAAGTCTGTTCCGATGGGCTTGTCTGTTCGAGGATAAGATGAGGGCTGTAGTGGTTCTTGGCCTCACACTGCCAGTGACACCAAAATTTCATGACTCGAGATCGTCCAGGAACGAGAAAATGTCTAAATAGTTGAGCCGAACCTTGAGCCCAGGTCCCCCGCCTACCTCGCACAACGCAGTCCTCATTGAATCAACATGGGCTCATGACCTTCATTTGCGGCTGGACTTTGAATAGAGCTGACTTGTCGACCGCGAACAAGACAAGTAAATGCGCACTGCCGGCGTCAAAGCCACACGTACTCGAAGGAAGTCACCGCAGTGTTCTTCCTCAATGCAAGACTGAATTCACCGCCGGTTCCATTTTCCCAAAGACTATCTCCAATGAAAACACAGGGAATCGTCAACTGCAAAGAGTGAATAAGGTCAGCAAAGATACAAACGTCTGACGGACTTTGTTTTCTCAGAGCGGGCCCAGGCCACTGCATGGCACGACATGGCATGGCATGGCATGGCATGGCATCATTTTCGTTGTTCGCCGTGGCAGTTTTTACCATTCCGCTTTGCCAGCTCAAAATCGGAAGTTACCGTTCAGAACTGTATTTGGAGGAGGAGGGACTTGCCGTCTGTCAGTCGAGAAGAGATTACCGGTACCAAAGTGATTCAAGCTCTGTCCAAAGTCCCCACAAACCATAACCTCGACTCGGCAACATCAAACACGATGTCTATCTAACCTTGGGCGTCTCTATCCACACCGTCTCTGCTCTCAGGCTCGTTTTGATTGAATAAAACAAAACAGAAGAACAGGGTCAAGTCATGATGACATTTCCGCAACCTTCGTTGACAGCTAATGAAGCGACCCAGCAACCATCAGCAACCCACCAGTTAACGATTGACCTATACTTGCCAAAGGTGTGTAGTAACGCAAGCCCTAAAGCCTAATCGAATGCTTGGTGACAGTAAGACATACACTGTATAGACGTGAGTGTATCTTCCTACGGTGGGCTTACTTGGTGCATTACCTGCACGGTAAGCATCATCCATTCACTAATCGAGTGCCTTATGGTATCTCCAATCTTTCCCAAAGAAGTGCAAAAAGTGCAAGAAGCGCAAGAAGCGCAAGAAGAGCGAGTACGAGGAGAGCAGGAAGGAGAATCAGAGGTAGCAGGCCATCGTCTGATAGTATTCGAGTAAATGCGGGGAGTGTTGACCTGGGCCTGGGAGCTAAGAGCGTAGAGAGCGTAGAGAGGGTGGAGAGCGTAGAGAGCGACGATCAAGAATGGTGACCGCGAGCGAAAGGCACGCTCTGCGGTCGCTGAACCGGTGGTTCATGGGCGTGGAGTTCGAGGGAGAAAGCATGGTTGAAGCCAAGAAAGCGTTTTGCGAGTACTACCGGCCGTTTGTGGAGAACGTTCTAGACGTGCCCGTGGAGCAGGTCGAGGAGGAGGAGCTGGAGGAGATTTGGGTGTGCGCAATATGCTCGAAAAGGGAGACTGCGTTCGAATACAGCTTTTTACCCGAAAATATTGTTTCGCAGGTTGTGAGGCTAGACCTGCCCTGCAAGCTCCATGAATGGGGAGTCGGTCGGCACATGGCACATTTAGAGTGTATGATGTCGGGGTACTTTGATAGCATCTGTCTTACTTCTGGTGTCACGCAGAGCGCTTCGTCAGTGACGCTCGCCGCCTCCTGCCTCTCCCGCGAGAAGATTGTGGAAAAATTTGATCTCCTCGAAAGCGACGATGGCACCGTAGCATTGACACCGATTCATTCAGGCTTATGCCCGTTTTGCGAAAGTATGGGCCTTGGTGATGAAGAAGTTGACCGTACGGAAGCGTTCTACTCCGCAATAGGGTTCAGGGCACAGGAATTCGCGGCGAGGCAGGCAATTGGTTTGGTTCGCTGTGGTTCCCAGTCGCCCTTTCCAGTCGGTGGTACTGTTGTGCTCCGCCCAGCTTTCGACAAGGCTCGCACTGCCCAACTGCTCGAGCTAGCTGTGCCTGGCACGCTGATAGACTTTGATGGATATCGCGCCATGGACTTGCACATTGTGGACGAGAGAAACGGGACAAAGCATCTCGAGAGACTTGCTTTCGATAGCAGCGGGTACGCAGTTGTTCCAGCAAGGTTTGTCGCTCGTCACGGCTTGGCACATTTTGTGAGGCACCCATCCTTGAGCATGGCAACCACACTGCTTGGATGGCTCATGCTCGCGAGCGGCTCGAACGATAGCTTTACCGATTTCGGGATTCATGAATATCAGCAGTCGGGATATGATGGAGAAATTCCTGTTCAAAATGAGGTTGATGACGGCGAACCTGCACCCAGTCACTTTCTGCTTCCGCCACTACATCCAGAAAACCCCGACGACCAAAAGGTGATTGCCGTGTTTGAGGGAATCCAGGCGTACCTGGACAGTGTTAAAACCCGAATCGGATCGGATGAATCTTCAGTCGCCACAGATTCGACTTTCTTTTTCACTCCTCCGCTCGAAGTTGTAGAGCAAGCCGAAGAGCGCTTGAGAGAGTTCAAGGAAGGCTTCTTCAAGCCTGAAGGCATCAAGCCTATGGTTCCTTTGTCAAGCAAGATTTATAACATGAGCTGGTTGCCACTCGCGATTCCTACACATTGGCAGAAACTGAAGCCTTACTCGACGCCAGAAGATGTGGCTCAGTTTCAGCTGTTCCGCAACACAATTGACAAGTACTTTGAAAACAAATTGAGAGTCATCGAAGCAGAGCTCACTCAGGCCGAGCCACGAGAATTCGTTGCGGACGGTTCTCGAGGAACGCCCTGCAACTTCTCGCTCAATTGTCTCGGAGCCATGTACCCGGTCATCAGAATGGCCGTCGGCCATGCCCCTAGCAGGAGCTTTAAAGATGGGAAACTCAAGGCGCTTCCAATTCCGGCCGAGACGTGCTTGAAATTTGGTTACAGCGAGGTGGCAGCAATTGGCGCTTGTTTAAAGCTCGGCCCGCTTGCTCTTGAAGTTCGACATGGGGAGGCGCAGTGCAGCAAGCACGTGATCCTTGATGGCAGCGACAGCTACATCCAGCACGACTATGAGCTGAGCGCTGAAGATGCCGACACGTATTCCGAGATTTTGGCAGAATGCGAGGATATTGTTCAAGAGTCGTTCAGAAATAGCGGCCTCAATTTTGAGGAGGAGAATCAAGAGCTTGCGATGTACGAGTCGTTCGAACTGTTCTGCAAGTGTGTGTTCGCAGAGCTGCAAAGGCGGTATAGTAATACGCTACCATCATTTCAGCCACCGAACTGCTCTGCATGTGGCGCGATCGTCCCCGTTTCTGCAGCATTATACACAGTCTCAATGATCGCCACGAGCCCGGACCTTTATTCGAGCGCTGATCCTTCGGGGTCATTTAAAATGCCTCCTCGCCCTAAACTCGGCCGGGACTATGACCCGGCCTCAACTTCGTCCACATAACACGGAGCTCAAACTAACAGCCAACTTTTGCTCCTTCATCTCCTTCATCACTCAAAAAGCAACCACTCGTCAATAACTCGATGTCGTCTCACTTTTAAACGAGACGGCGGGAGTATTCTTCAACGAAAACACAATGCATTGTATACAAATCCAAGACACTTGGGCGAGCGACTGCTGATTCCAAATGTCGGCCTTCGTTCCGGCCAATCCAATCAACCCCGTCCACGCGCATTCCACCCACCGATCCCATCTCTTTTGGTCTCGGCCAGAACTCATGGACTAGCCACAGCCAGCCAAAGCCCTCACTCACTCACTAATCCCCCGTCTACTCATGTCTCTACTCCATCCTTGCAGTCCTTGCAGCACCAAACGTGGCTTCGAAAATAATTCACTTTCCAAAAAGCCCAAAAAGGGACAGACCGAAAGTGAAAGAGCGAGGGTTCCTTTGCGTGCTTTGTGTGGTGCTGCGTCTCACCAAGGAAGCGCCGCATAGCCGCATAGCCGCATAGCCGCAGGTGCGAGAGCAGGCCAGCCGGCAAGAACCATGCTGCGCAGGCGGGTTCTCCTCGCGGGATCCGCTCGCCGGTCAGCCCACCTGCTGGATACCCGCTGGCCGCGCTGCGCGCCTTTCCACTCCACTCCCCGCGGCTCCGACCGCGAGGACCCTGCCGCGTCCCAGTCGTCCCACGCGTCCCAGTCGTCCCAGGCGGCGCAGGTGGCCCGCGCGGAGGGCGGCGGCGTGCGGCTGGAGAGCGGGGAGGTGGCGCCTCTGGCGGATGGCGCGGTGGTGGTGCGGCGCGGGCGCAGCGCGGTGCTCGGGACGGCGTGCTCCGGCGCGGGCGCGGTGGCGGGTATGAGCGTGGAGTTCCGCGCGAAGAGCGCTGCCGCGGGGCAGATCCCGCGGCACGCGCTGCGGCGCGAGCTGGGCCCGCGCGAGGCCGACATCGTGGCGGCGCGCATGGTGGACCGCGCCGTGCGCGGATTCTTCGGGAAAGGCGCACACGCGCAGGGGGCGAACAACATGACGCAGGTGGTGTGCACGACGCTGGCGTTCGACGAGGAGGACGCGGATGCGCAAGCCACAGCAGTGAACGCTGCGTCCGCGGCGCTGGCGGTGGCGGACGCGGTGGAGTGGAATGGTCCTGTGGGCTGTGTGCGCGTAGGCATGCGCGCAGCGGGAGATTCAGGGGTCGACGAGAGACGAAAGGCGGTGCTGATGGAGAGGGCAGTGGACAAGGAGGACTTGCTGCAGAGCGGGTGGGACTTTTCTGCGCTGGTCGTGGGAAACGGGGACGGGGTGGTGACGATGGACGTGACCGCCGCCACACCTGTGTCGGCGGGGGAGATTAAGGAGGCAGTAGCGAAGGCGATGCGCGAAATCGAGCCCATCGTGCAGGCGCAGAAGGAGCTGCAGGCGCAGGTTCGGTCAATGCGCGCCAAGAAGCAAACGAAAAAGGGCGACGCTAATCGTGACGAGTACGAAGCAGCTCTTCTTGCAAATACCGCTCTGATGAAGCAATTGTTTGAGCAAGCCAGGCGAGCTCTGAGTGAGTCTCCTTTGGAGGACTATAACGCTGCCGTCGAAGGCATCAAACCGGGCCTTGTGGACCAGCTTTTGCTCGCGGGCTCGCATCACGTCTCCGGAGAGGGCTCCGCGTTCGAGAAGGGCGAGAAGGACTCTGGGGAGCTCGAAACCCAACCCGTAGAGCTCACTGGCAGCCAAGATGAGATTGCTTTTGACGAAGAAGACGACAACAAAGTGGATAGCGCCGAGAGACGAAAGTCTGCCTATAGAGTGGCAACTCTCGTTCTCCAAGATGCGGAACGCGATATTGTCCGCACCGGGCGGCGTAGGGATGGGCGCCGTCCAGAAAACATCCGCCCCATGAAGGTGGAATCCGGTATGTTTGGCCCGACTCACAGCAGCTGTATTCTTTCCATCGGTGCAACGAGCCTCCTCTCTACCGTGACGCTTGGGCGCTCCAAGGACGGCCTCCGGTCGACACCATACTGTGGGCAGCCTCGGGACCAGAGTTTTATGCTTCAGTATGAACTGCCGCCGTACAGTATGGACGAGATCGGCCGCCTCGGTCTTTCAAGAAGAATGATTGGAGGTGCCGATTTCGCGGAAAGATCTGTGTTCCCGCTCGTGCCGAAACTCGACGAGTTTCCCTATGCCGTCCGCGTAACCAATGAAACACTAAGCTATGATGGGTCATCCTCCGTTGGGGCCGTCACGGCTTCTTCCGTAGCGCTGCTGAGCTGTGGGGTAGAGCTCAAAGAGCCTGTAGCCGGCGTATCGCTAGGCATGGTTGTTGACCCAAAGAGCGAGGAGAGTACCGTTTTGTTTGATCTCACTGCGGACGAAGAGATGCTCTCCGATGTTGTCTTGAAAGCCTCCGGGACCTGGTCCGGCTTCACGGCGATGCAAGTCGGAGTAAAGGAAGGAACCGTGAGCTTGGATGCCATCTTCAAACTGATTGATGACAGCGCAAATGCAAAACTAACCACCTTGAACCAGGTTTCCAGCATTGGGGGTACGAGGCTGGGTGAATTCCCGTCGCATGTGCCTCGAAATCACATTCTCAAGTTTCAAAAGGGCGAGGCTCGAAGACTTATCGGTGCTGGGGGCTCGATTGTCCGTACCTTGGAACTCGAGTTGGACGTTGAGATTGATATTGATGCCGACAATGACGTCGTGCGCATCTATTCGAAGAACGGCCCTGCACTCGAGAACGCACTTGAAAAGATTCGATCCGTATTTTGGGAGCCTGCAGTTGGCGAAGTGTATCATGATTGTGAGGTCACAGAAGTGCAAAACTTTGGCGCAGTAGTGATGTTTTCAGAGCACCGCCGCGAAGGGTTTCTTCATATTAGCGAGTACGACATTTTGAGGCACGATTCGATGGCAAGCTTGGTGAAGGTAGGCGATCGTTTGCAGCTACAAGTTCTTCGAGTCGAGCCAACTGGCCGCGTAAAGATGTCAAGACGAGCTTTGGTGCTGCGCAATCCAGCTGCTCCAAAGGGACGCGGTCCAAGTGCTACTCGAGCCAAGATGAGTAGGCGCCCGAAAGAAGGCCTGGAGGAGCCAGCCGCGCCGATGGGTCGGTTGGACTCCCCGTCGCCACCAAAGTCGCAGCCAAGTCGAACCTCTGTGCGATCGAGTCTACCGCCGCCGCCACCGCCGCCACCACCACCCCTTGAGGAGGCCGATGGTTCGTTCGCTTCGACATCCGAGGATTCAGATTTGCTTCGAAAGATTTTGAGTTGGAAAAGGGAAGCCAAGACTGATTCCGATAAGCCTGTATCCGGGAAGGGCGAGAAGAGCAGCTCATCGTCAAGTCAGCCCAATGAGGAGAGTCGATGAGAGAGAAACTTCCTGAAGGGGCTAATCTTTTCTGTTTGACTATGAAGTATCATGAAATCTCGAATTGAACAGGAGCGAAACGTATTAGTTTGTGTGCTTTGGTTGATTGACAATGAACGATTTTAGAGTTTTGAAAAAAAAAATGAAAATCACAATCCTCTAGTAGGGTCGTACTTTTTGCTATGGATCAGTTTAGTTTCTTCTGATCGATTCTTCGCTCTTCTGTTGTCAAGTGTTCTTTGCGCTCAAAAAGTAATTGCGTGCCAGCATTCCATACAGTTGTTCGGCTGTCTGGTCTGAAACCAGTTCTGAGAAATGCACACATACGCGCATGCAGACTGGAAATCGCATGCTTCAAAAGAGTACCGGTAAATATTCAGAGGCTTAAGCAGCCATTCAAAAGCAATCATCTAATGTGAATCAGATTTGGACCATCATCATCATCATCATCATCATCATCATCGTCGTCGTCCTAAACTTTGCTTGCGCCTCGCTTCCGAGTATCCATGGGCGTTTTATCCCCAGACTCCTCTCCTCCTTCGTCATCACTAGTGTCCGCCACCGAGTTAGCGGGGACCGGTGCGTAGGATTTCGGAGCAGTCTGGGTTTGCAAATAGCTGTAATACGAAATGCCCACGACACTCACAAGGTAGCCAAGCAACTGAACGCCGGTCACAACTTCAGCATAGAGGACTACACCAGACAAAACAACGAGAGCATTGCGAAGCTGCGAGAGCACCTTGACGGTTGTCGAGCTTGTGAGCTGGATAACACTGCTGGTAAGCATTTGGACCCCAAAGCCAAGAAGCCCAGCAAAGAAGAAGGTTGATGGATTTGCAGTCACTTTCCCAAAGTCTCCGTTACCAATAGCGGTGTCAAACTCGAAAAAGGCCGACAACGCGAGCAGGCACATGGCGCCAACTGGAGCAAGGTAGAACTGACCTTCCAGAAGAGAGAATTTGCAGTCTTGGAGGCAATATTGAGTCAAGACAAGTCTGATTGCCTCGGTGCAGCTGCTCCCCGCAGCGAGGAAAAGCCCAAAATAATTGAGACTCATGTCCCCAGCAGCGGTAAGACTGGTTCCAAAGCACGCGAGCGCAAGCGCGCCCCAGACATTTCCGCTCACAGACTTCCTGAGCAAGATGTAAGAAAACAATGTGACGACCATTGGGGTGAAAGCCTTGAGAAACTGGATCAAGGCAACCCCCATATACAAGTACTGGGCGTTGCCGAATGCCAGTGTAGCTGCGTGGCACGCCCCGACAGGAAGAATGCTTTTGAGCCAAAAGCTCGTAGTCACCACATCGGAGTGCTCCAGCTTCAGGTATCCCACCCTGTGCATCACACTGGTGATGATGGTGGTGAAAACCAGCCCCATCGCGGAAGTGAAGAACGGGTACGGGAAGTTAATGCTCGAAGGATCCATGATGGACTTGTTGAGCAGCATGAGCGACGGTCCCACCACCATGAACACGCTGCACACCGCCAGCGCCTTGGCCTTTTCAGCTGCCGAGCTCATCTTGCCTTTGAAACGACCCACCTCTTCCCTTGCAACCTCGATGCCGGATCGGCCTTCTTGCCCCTCTCAACCCTCTCGCCCCTCTCGCAGACGTCCTGTCGATGCACTTTTCCACTCTCTTCTCCTCGCTCACGAGCCCGTCCTTTCCCTCTTTCTATCACTGCTCGCTATCTCTTTCGTTGACAACAAACATTTGACAACCATTGTCTTGTCTTGTCTATGTCTGATTGTCTAATTGTTAGACAATTTGTATTTGTCACGCTATCATAGAAATTCTGTGTTAACTGTTTTGTAAAATTGGATGTATTTACAAAGCTACTAGTACCAGAAGCAGGGCCCCTGCTGCTTCCGGTACAGTGCGCATAAACCTTACGGGTAGTGCTCTCTGTCCATGGAGGCAGCGAGCCGAGCGAGTACTAGAGCATTAGAGGACCTGTTTAT
The DNA here is from genome assembly GCA_012862575.1 of Parietichytrium sp. I65-24A. Lineage (NCBI taxonomy): Eukaryota > Bigyra > Thraustochytrida > Thraustochytriidae > Parietichytrium > Parietichytrium sp. I65-24A. Next base: position 244,975 of record BLSF01000002.1, read on the forward strand.
TAAAAGGATAAGTACAAGACCTATTGCCGGCTCCACAATGCGAATGTTAAACGACCCAGGGCATGGTGCTCCAGCGATATTACTCAAATACAGGTTATATTTAAAACTACAACGAATAGCGCTTTGTTCTCTCTTCTGATTGCGTGCGATACCGGTATACTTAGCTATGCAAGTCGTAAGATATGTGTGTGCCCGAGATTTACCCAGCTGGCTGTTACTGGGTGGGATAGCTAATTGTAATAGCTACTGGAGCCAGTAGTGCCCAGAGTCTATTCCTCACACATTAGAAAGCAGAATTCAGAATTTCGGAAATTTTGGCACACGCGTGTAGGCAGACGCGCGAAAGAAGGGAAGGGCTGCAGGTGACAGGCGAGGAAGATCTTTGATGAGCGCTCTTTTCGCGAGGAGATTCGCATTTTTGATCGTGGATCAGAAAAGCCGACGTTCGAGCACAAACACAAAGACAGGTAAGTTACTACAAGTTCAAAGTTCAAAGTTCAAGGACAAGAACAACAACAAGAACAACAACAAGAACAAGAACAACAACAAGAACATGAACAAGAACGCACTGCATTGCACTGGAGCGATATGCACGAACCAAACCAACTCAAGTCCCGGAGGCGTCAATCAGTCGTGCCCTTTCTTTTTCCTTTTTTCTATTTTCTTCTCCTCTCTCCGCCCACACAGTCCACGCGGTCCACACACAGTCCACAGGTGCCATGCTCGGGATCACAGTTCGACCTCGCGCACAATTAATCACACAATGATGTGTAGTTGAGTCAGTTGAGTCGGAAAGAAGACCGACCGAGGCGCGTCTTCGCAGTTTTGTGAATCGTGAGAATCGTCTTGAGAGCGAGGACTGCTGGCCATTTTGTGATGGCTTGCATCCTTCCCAAGCGCTGGGAACCTCCAGTCGGCGTATCTCGAGACACCCTGTGCTTATCTGTTGCACATACCACCAAAAACTCCAGCTAGCTCTGTCCTTGCGTTGCGTAGATCCGAGTCATCTGTGATTCCAACGAAACATCTCTCAGGTCTCAGATTTCAGGTCGAATGAACTTGCAATTTGCGGTTCGGAATCGCCGTAAAATAACTTTAAGACCGTGAAGTCTTAGCAGCTCGGTTTAACCTCCCGTAAAAGTCCAGTCTCACCTTGGTCCTGTAGGAGTTACTAGATCCACCCTTCCGCTCTCCTATGCTTCCTTCCATAAGCATGGCATAGGACGAAGTTCCAGCTCCCCTTAGCTAATGTGTTCGTTAACACTATTGTAACGTTGCAGGAAATGATTTACAGGACAGTTAGTTAGAAGCAAACAAACGAACAAACCCTCCTCTACTAGTTACCCTTCGCTTATTGTTTCGGTTTAACATACAGGTAGGAGAGCTCTCCTTCACTCTACTGCACTTGTCCAAACGCCTATCATGTGCTTAGGCTCCCGCTTCCTTGCGCACACTTTGAGAAGCGTATCAGACTCTTAGCTGACCAACTCCTCTGAACACACTATGACGTGAGAAGTGAGATCCCCCCTCTCTCATCCTTTCTCTCTCCCTCTCTCTCTGTCGGTGTACACTCGGGCGTACTAGTTAGTACTCACAGTACCCTACACTTCCATGCTCACCTAGCAGTAGCCTGGCTTTTCTGCGACACAAGGAAAACTCAGAACTTTGCTGCTCCTAAGCTATACTTTCTCGTAATTCTCTCGTATGAGCTAACGCCTCCCTTCTCACCGTTCACACTAGTCCGGTTAGACCTGCGCTAGTCCTCCCCACTCCTGTAGCGGTCCTCCTACGAGATCTTTCTGGGAGCAAAGCCTAGTGCTAGCATTCAGCGCAGAAAGGTGCTAGCGAGAAACTGCTCACAGTTCAGAAGTTTCAGAAGCCTCTCTCCCATCTCTCTCTCTCTCTCTCTCTCTCTCTCTCTCTTCTCTCAGCTTGTGAACATTTCTTACCCGCGGACGGACCTGAGAGGGCGCGTACACGCAGAGCAGAGAGCAGCAGGAGGAGGAAGGGGCCACGGGAGCAAGGGAGCAAGGGAGCAAGGGAGAAGGAAGGGGTAAGGAGCGCATGCGCAGGGGCGCAGGAGAGCGGCGGCGCGTAGCGAGGGGTACGTGCAAGGCGCAGCGAAGAGGTTGATCTATCTATATACATAGAAGTGCGCGCACACAGTCGCACACGTTTGCTTCGGGAGAGCGGTGAGATTCGAGATTGCGTAGTTGGCGTTGAAGGCGTTGGCGGTCTCTCCTTTGGTTGCTGTGCTGTGCTGTGCTTGCTGTGCCTTGAGTTGGAAGAGCAGCAGGCGTTTAAGCTGGTGGCGGGGCAGGTGAATTATATGCAATAATTTCGTGGAGATTATTGAGAGCTAGAGAGCTAGTCTGTGCATCGAAAGTTTGTGTTGAGAGGGAGGCGCTGGTGTCGGCGAGAAGAGGAGTTCCAGACGGAGGGCGCAGGGATAAAAGGCAAGGTGCGCAGCGAAAAGGGCGCGGGCGTGCAAGAGGCGAATGCACTGAAGCCTCGAAGTGATTCATTGGGAAAGAGAAAACGCAGCACGGAAATGGGCTGCTGCAAGTCAAAGCACGACGATGTCAGGCGAGTGGATCAGAAGGATGATCGGCCTGGGCTAATGCACACTAACAGCATGTTGTTCCCGAAAGAGGCCATGGACGAGGCCAAGAGATCACTGAGGCTCCCAAAGCCCATTGATGACGACGATGTGCACGTGGAAGAAGATCCTGCCGAGGGAGTCATGACCCCAAGCGAGACCGGATACGAGCTGGGGCATGAAATCGAGTATGCTAAAGAACTTAAGGAGAGCATCAAGCTTGTGTTGGGGAACGCAAATGGCGATAACAATGCTGAGTCCGCCAATGCGCTGAAAGAGATCTTGTTTGGGTACACAACCCTTCAGGGTCGCTCTGCGATGCCGCCAAGTAAGCCAAACCAAGACAGCTTGGTTGTGTTTCAGCTGGAAGGCAAACCGAATCATCTGGTATTCGGAGTGTTTGACGGCCATGGCCCATTCGGAGAGCACGCTGCCCATTACTGCCGCATGATGTTTCACAAAACAATGAAGGCTGTGGTTGAGGAGAAGGGCGACGATCTCAGTCCAGAGGACTTGCTTACAGAAACGATCGACAGAATACATACTTCTTTTATCAACACTGTTCCAAGCTACAGCGGCGTGGACCCGGTGGTGAGCGGAACTACACTCGTCGTTGCACTCGTCAAAGACGGTCTTGTATATGTTGCAAATGTCGGCGACTCGCGGTGTATTCTTGGCCAGCGGTCCGCCGAAGACGCCACCAAAGCCCAGGTCGTTGCAATGTCTGATGATCACAAGCCCGAGCGGGACTCCGAGCGAGACAGGATCCTCAAGACAGAAGCTATTCTCATGAGCGAGGGCCAGCTGAGAGGCGGATCTAAGGAGGAGGGCAAGACCTATATTTGCCGCTCCAAAGGCGGTCAGATAGCCTACGGGGTCCTCTTCACCCGATCCATTGGAGACTTGGATGCGCACACCTACCTTGGAATCTCCTCAGAGCCTGAATTCAAGCACATCAAGGTGGAGAAAAAGCTGGAGCAGTATCTGGTTCTTGCTTCGGATGGAATTTGGGATCAAATGACAAATGAGCAGGTTATGCGCAAAGTTTTTCAGTCAGGGGACCCTCTCAAAGCAAGTGAGATGATTGCCACTATCGCCAAAGAGCGCTGGGACAACGACCGGATGCATGCTCGTCGCGATGATATAACCGTATGCGTCGTGAAACTCAATTAGTCGACACCTGTTTTTTGTGAGCCCGTGCCCTCTTTTTTGTGTGTGTAAAACCGATTTGTGATGAAGAATTTTATTTTCAAGCGTCTGTCTGCATTGCTTTTTTTCGTCTTCTCTTCAACTCTTACTTCCCTGAGCAAGGGTCGCAAAGCCAGTACCTTCAAGTGTCAAAAAGACCTCAATTTTCAAGTGAAAGGCCGTATACTCAGATTAATTTACAAACGGACGGTCACAGAATACCTGGGTTGATCCACAGTGATCAAGTACAACGTTTGAAAAAACCTCCCACAAAGGCCACAAAGGTAAATATTCCTCGAGATGACGCAAGACGCAGTCTCGCCCAAGTCAAGAGGAGCAGCATCTTAACAGCAAAATAAGTCACATTTCTCGTGTTACATACATTTTCTATGCGCTAGTTGCACCTTGATTCAAAGGTTGAAGGGGCCTGGTGTAGTTTGCGGGAACCATGCCTCGCTGCCCAGAGGCATCAGAAGCATCCAGCCATCCACCGTCTTTGTCTATTCCATGAACGGTTAAAATGTCGCGTTTACGAATGGTAAGGTCACAAGGGTCTTGCGCTTCGTAGTCAAAAATGACAATGACTTTTTTGGATGGTGCTTCGTTTGAGCAGGCGTTGAGAGCCGAGGAAACATCAGATTCGGTGAACTCTTCGGAACTTGGGTGATCCTTCACAGGTGACGAACAACTTGGTGAAGGGATTTTCGAGGACGGTGAATTATGGGAGACACTGGCTTGCTTGGACTCTTCGATCCCACTTTCTTCTGCGTCGACAGGACTTGTGGTGGGGCCTGCTGCCACGGTGTTGGAGCTGATTGGCTTGAGCTTTGCTGGCCCGCTTGCGCCAGCTTCCGACTTGGCGGACAGGCGCAGGGCGCTTGGTTTCGGAGTTCCATCGACTGCCATTGCGCTAGGGACGAATCCGTAAGCAATAGCTTGCGCCATGGATACCTGTTGGGTGTAATTCTCCGGAAAGCATCCTTCCGAGCCATCCTTTTTGCGCCCCTCCCACCAACCACTCTCGTCCTTCTCCAGAACTTGGATGATATCGCCAACTCTGACAGTCAGCTCTGTATCCTCTTCTTGATAATAATCGTACAGCACGCGGACGAACTCCGCTTGTGAAACCGAGTTTCTGGGTACATAGCCAGGTTTATTCATGAGAGACTCGGTGGACACCGCGCTGTTTCCAGGCGATCCTGCCAACGTCGAAGGCTTGCCGCCCGCTTGATTTGTCGCTTTGCTGGGTCCGGCTCCAGGCCTCTTGGGGATCTCCACGGCGCCGCCCAATGACATTGTGGGTTTACTGGAAGCGCTTGGAGTTGCTGCAAAAGGCTTACCACCAAAGGAAGCCTTTGCAGGAACCGGAGATTCGCTGTTCATCGGAGAAATCGTTGCAGCACTTGTTGGTGTGGCTGGCATCGGCGGAATCGGGGGCGGAACCATGAGCTCCCCTGGCAAACTCAGATAAGCACCACCTTGCGGAGGGGGCGTTCCTGTGCTACTCACCGATCCGGATCGTTGGTGTCGCATGGGCGTGTGGATGGTCTCTCCGACTCCACCATTGCCAGCGCCATTCTGGTTTGAGAAGGACGAGTTTGGAGAGTTGAACGATCCCATGGAGCGAGGGGAGCCCGGGCTCCCGGAGCTCGCACCATTCATGGACGGTCGAGGAGGGATCGCTTGGCGCGTTGGCGGCGCGGAGGCCCTACCTGGTACAGAGGGCGGGGCAGGGGCTTGCGTACCGTTAATTGCCGAGGAGGTCGCCGCTGCCGGGGTCGTCGTCTGTATTGGTGGCGCGTTCGCAGCAAACATGCCACCTCCGACGAGAACGTCTATTTCAGCCTCGATCTTGGCAGTCGCAAACTTTTCAAATGTGACGGGTTCCATTGGAGGGCGCAAGTTTCGATGTACGAAGTCTTTGACATCTCGACTGCTATCAGTTTCGTTTGCTTTCTCCTTGAGGTCTTCCAGCACTTGATCAAACTGATTTCCGAGCTCAGTGTAGGAATCAACAACTCCATGGATCAAAGCCTTCACAAACTCAACTCGGCTCTCTTCTAAAACCTGGTACTCTTCCAGCACAACGCGCATGGATGCAGAGTAGTTGGCGCGGTACGCGCGAAGTTCTTCAACAGCCATGCGGTATTGCTGCTCTGACTCTTGCACGGCGATGAGCGCGTCAGTCGTTCGCTGCCAGAGCTTTGAAACCTCGTGAAGTGCTTTCTCCTGATGCGCTTTTTCTTTGAGGGCGATGCAAACCTCAGCATCTTTGCATGCCTTCTCGTACTTTTGCTTGGCGCGCTGAAACGTTAGTTCTTGTGCTTGCATTCCACGTCGGAGTTTAGTGCCTTCCATATCAAGCTTTTTCTTGGTGTTATTTTGTTCCCTGCGAAATTGATGCAGCTGAGAGCCCATGGCTCCAACCACGCTGCTCAACCTCGAGCGTGCAGTGGCAATTTTTAAAAAGCTGCTTCCAAACGCATCTAAGCTCGAGCCGAGGGTTCCTGCTTCGCATGATGGCAAGTCGTATTTTTTCTTGGAAAAGGGTAGCAATTTAATATATTCCTTTTCTGCATTCGACCACTGCGTCAGAGCAGTTGCAAGCTCTTTTGTAGATTGCTTTGTTCCGTTCGCTTGCTCAAGGCACACGTCCAATCCATCCCAAAGCTCAGTGTACGATGGCGTTGGCTCCTTTCCTTCGCCGGAAGTCTCCCTTGTCTTGGCAACATCTGCAAGAATAGAACGGGAGGTCTTATTGTACGGCTTTGCTCCGACAGTGCTGTTTATAGACTCTGCGGTGATCGTCGACGACTGAGACAAGCTGGACACGAGCCGTCGAACCCTGTCACCCGCCATTTTCACGGGCTCCACTTTTCTTTTTCAGTGCAAGAATGCCCCTTCACTCGCGTCTCCCGTCGCGACCTTGATTTCCGCTCTTGCTCGTCTCTTCTCGCCAGTCGCTTTCAGAGAACGCACAGACTGACACCACGAACGACAAGAACGAGGGTGTCGCTAGCCTTTGTTGGTGCTTGTCGCCCTTGCTCGACCCGGCAAACTGCCTCTCGCGCGGTGAGACAGAGTCAGAGCACTGCCTTCTTCTGCAAAACAACTGGACGAGCTGCTTGTTGCACAGATGACGCTTGCGCAGCGGACAACGCGATGCACTCTTTCCACACGAGTGGGTTAGCTGGCGGCAGAGTGCGATCAGGCGGAGGAGCTGCAGGTGGATAATAATGTTGCTGGATAAACAAACCTTGTACTATACAGCAGCACCCATCCATACGCAGCGGGGAGGTAGACAAAGAGACGGATGAATGGACGATTAGACCAAGGCGTGCAGCAGAGTATAGAAAGAAGAAGAGCAAAATGCAAATGCAGCAGATGAGGAGGAGAAAGGCTGACAGAGAGAGAGAGAGAGGGAGTAGAGTGCCGACTGCAGGCGGCAGGCAAAGTGCGATTGGAAAGGAAGGGGTAAACAAAGTTTCAACTCACTGCACAAGGGAAGGAAGGAGGGAGGGAAAGAATCAGGGAGGGAGGAAATGAGGAAGCCTCTATCCATCAAATCTGAATGACCAACGCGTGGACAGGTGATGTACAACTAGCCACCACCGGTCTATTGCGACGCTAGGTATACGAGCCACTCGAGGTCGATCAACTTGAACGTTCACTTTGTAATAAATTCCTAAATTATTCAACCATCCTGACTTGACTTGCTTCCTCCTCTCTATCGCCTATTTTACCACTGCTATGCATTTTCTCCCCGTCAGGTTTCCAAAGCTTCAGACTTTCAAACTTGCATAGTTCAGAATTATCGCCTGCTGGTGCCATGTCACAAGCTGGACGGACTGCTGTGCGAGATGGCCAAATGTACGACGTTGCTGAGACGATATATTATATATTTAGACAGAACGTACTCATTACACCATTCTCGCTTCTAGCCCGAGAAAAGTCGCGGTTTTCGATGTTTGACCGGTAGGAGGAACGAACGCACACATTTCAACTCGAAACGCGGTGGCTTTCGAGTTTTTACCGGTAACAAATAGAGTATAGACTATACGGTGCTAGCGAGGGAAAGGTGTAGCTAGCTAACAGCAAGTTGCAGGAGGCAGGCAGGGAGTCAAAGTGGAGAATGGAGGAAATGCGGCCCATCAACTGATAATAATTATGTCGTCAAGCAGCTGCCGCCTGGAAGTTGGGAGACCGTGAAGAACGGGTGGCACTCGCGAATCAACGACACTAGCCCAGGTGTTTGCCTCGGATTGGAATTGAATCGCTTGGCTCGCCCTCGCTCTCAATCTCACTCGGCACTTGCCCCTGGTCTTGCCACCTAGCTAGTCTCTCTAGTAGAGAAGATATGCAGCAGAGGAGGAGCTCTTTGCGTCCAACTGTCCTTCCGGGTCCACTTACTTTCAGCTCATAGCTTTCTTGAATCAAGATCAATCAATTGTCACGTTTCTTTACTGTTAGAACGGCGCTGGTCCAGCCAAGTCCAGGTGATGGTGCCGGTGCCGGTGCTGGCTGCGAGTACAAGACATCGATAGTGACTGTCTGTCTGCACGTGTGTGCTAGTCAACAAAAAATACAAAGGACACGTTTCCATGGCTCGGTTTTTCAAGTAGAACGATTCGACGCCGCCAGGTACAGACCAGCATTGGCGCTTCGTGAGAGCTGTGCTTGGCAGCCATTTTCATATTCCAAGACACTTTTCTTTGCTGCTAGCACTTTCAACGAACTTTTCCAATGAAAGTTACTTGACAGTGTCAGTCAATTTTTCCCTTCTGCACTTTTTATTCACCAAATATCGCCCTTCACTCTTATACTCGAATTCGTACTTTTCGAGTGCGTAGGGCTAGGCGTGCGGACGATACGGGGGAAACTGTTGACTACCATGACTTAATGGGAAACTTGTATGGCATGCAAGCTGTTGACTAACTAACGAATGAATGAATGAATGAATGACTTGCGACTGCAAGTCTTTTCCATTTCTTTACGCGTTGATTGTTGAAATGAATGACAAGATTTCTTGGAATCAAGAACACACAAAGAGAAAGGGAATGTGTGCGTGGGACGCCACCTACGTTTTGCATGACAGGCAAATGAATCTCTGCTAGCTCCAGAGGATTTAGAGGTGTGGGTGATCGAAAAGAGTTGGTGAGATGGGATGGAATGGCTTGGGTTCGTCGTTGAGATCAATCTCTCGCATGCAGGTTTGGCTTCTGGACGTAAGGTCGGTCGGTCGATCGCGAACGTGCCGCGCTGCGCCAATGTTCTTGATGTGCGAATTTGGCGCATTGGATGGCTCGGGCTGAAGATGTGCCCCTGTCCACTCTGTCGGGAGATATCTTGGACAAGAATTTCTTTGGTGCTGAGGCATGCAGAGCTGCTGGATCGTCGGTGTCACAGAGGGACTTGAGCGAAACACCTCGCGACGCGAAGGATTGTTCTTCACGTCAAGAAAAGTAAACGCGACGAGGAGAATAGAGCATTTGCGTATGCTATGGCGATAGCCCGCACACACACAAGTCCACGCACATTGACGTGCTGGGACTTGCATGTGTGAAACGGCATGCCAGTATGACTAAAACATAACCCTAAAATGACCTAATGACCTGAATGACCCACTCCCGAGCTCCTGATGCTCCTGATGCCGTTGTCCGAGATGGGTTCCTCGAACTGGCGAAACGAAGTGTCATATCAGCACGATCTCAAGCTGGGGAGATGGGCTGGGCTGGGCCGAGCCGGGCTGGCATGCAAAGCCAAGACTGAGGGCGCCCAGTGGTCAGGAGAGACGCATCTTTTTGCCATGTGTATACCTGGGAAAGCATCATGTCTTCGAAAAAAAGGATTTTCTTTTTTCAATCAAATGAACATGACAAAAGAAGATGATGTAATAGTCATACACAATACAAGTTTCTAAAAAGTTTATTTATCTACCTGTGTGAGTTGCCACTGCATGGTCTTGGGATCGCGCTGCAGGTCAATTGTGGGCCAAAAGAAACGATCCGGCCTCAAGGTCACAACATCTGGTTGACCGTTCAGTGAGACCGTACGAATGCGCATGAACTCGGTGTCCTTCACTTTCGCTACAGCATCGAGAAAGTGGTCGAGCGATGGGGTGTTGTCCTCATTAACTCCAACTATGAACGACGTGGCTTCCATGCGATACAAGTCACTCGGCGACCCGTAGTACCAAAAGGAGCAGTACACCCCTTGTCCTTCACACTCCTCGGGAAGAAATCCAGTGAAGGCAACCTCAGGATGCGGCGCTTGCAGGGTCATCCCGGCAAAAAGAACCACACGCGAAGTTCCGATGGAATCCAGTTTGGTCACCGGGACACGGACTACCGACTCCTTCAGGCTACGGAGAACCGTGACATCCACCTCTTCCTTGTCGGCCACTGCGACATCGACCTGCGGCAAATCGGTCAAGGGCTTGTTGTCAATGGCCAGCAAAAGATCTCCTGATTTGAGACGCCCATCTGAGTTCGACTCAGCCATGACGGAGCGCACGGAGAGAACGTGATTGTTTGCTGGGTCGGCTTCCGTCAGATCGTCCACCCACTCGTCACTCAGCCCCATCGCCCCGGCTTGTGCCATGTGCACAACTGTCATGTCTACCGCCAAAGTAGGTATTTGGTGTGGGACTTGCCACTTGCCTTTAAACTGGCGGATCACATCGTACACGATCCGGCTCGGCACGCCGTAGGACGTGTCCCCGGCGAAAAGCCCGCCGTTCGACGCAAAAGCAAACCAAAATGCCTGGCAGCAGCCGAGATCGTCTAGCAAAATGCCTCCTAAATTGCCCACAAGCTTGTCCACACGAAATACAGTTTGATTCCTCGCAGCAAATTTTGGGGGATTTGGAGGCAACGGAGCGTATCGATCAAACATGGTAACCGAGCATTTTTGCGTGATGAGATTTAGCTGATGAGAGTATCCTGCAAAGGTGACGGTGTCCCCGGCCTCCAGCGGAAACTCGGACTCTTTCATTTCGAACGTTGAGACTTTGTTGTCGTGCTCGAACTTTAGCAGAGATGTGTCGTACTGCACAAAGGAGAAATTGTGAAAAGGATGCACGAAGACGACAGTGGCAGGGACCTCGAATGAGGACCCAAAGATGATGGAGCAGTTGCCAAGGGCGTTCGGGACCGTGCTTCGATCCACGACAACGAGACCCTCTTCGGAATCCACCACCACTCCGGTTCCCACCCAGCTAGGCGTTGCCAGTCCGTCAATGTAAAACGGCGAGTTGAAATTGACGATTACCAGAGTTGCCGAAAACGTATTTCGGATCCGAAGTTGCCTCTGTAACATGGTATTTTCGAGCGTTGGTACATCAATTTTGCTGTATTCCCAATGCATGATGCCATCTTGAAAAACTCGTCTCGCGTGCCGCCAGAGAAACCACGTGCGGTCTATCTCCATGGACACGATGACTTCTCGAAAGCGATTATTCATGTGAACCGCCCGTACAGATACCTTTTCAAGGTCTGGATACTTTGCGAGAGCTTTCACAAAACTCGCAAGGTCCGGGGTGTCCTCATCTCCGATACCAAGAATCACGTTGTTGGAGGAGATTCTCGCTCGACGAAACATATAGCCCGGCGTTGCAACTACGACGGATCCAATTGGTAGCTGTGACTTGAGGGACTGATGGTAAGAAAGAGGATGAACGATTGCATCACTAATTTCAAGAAATTCTCGGGGCGCGAGTTCGTGTAGATCGTCGGTTCTAAGCGTCGCCTCGAACACCTTCTTTCCCCTCTGAAACTGCATTTTTAACTTGACCGAGTCGTCCATTGCGCTCTCTAGTGGGAGAAACTCGTGAATGTATTCGCCGTTCAGCTTGATTAAAATGTCACCCGTTTGTATTTTGGCTTCAGCGGCAGGTCCCTCCGGGACAATTTGCTCGACGACGAGCATGCCCGTGGCCTGAGGGAATTTCTCTCTCACTTTTCCCTGGGTCTCCTCGGGCAACCCGAGGCGCTCTGCCTCTGGGAAGGAAACGTGTTGGAATATTGCCTGCACCGTTCGCCGCGGAACCATCTCGTTGTTTCGGATATATTTGAGGGCGCGGACGACGCGGTGCAGAGGGAGGTAGTAGGAGGAAGCCGTGCCTGTGCGTGCGCCGGCATTCAATGCCACCGCAAAGCCATCACGGTCAATGACAGGGCTTCCACTGGACCCTCCCGAAGTGCTGCTTGCTGCAGAGTAGTAGAATGTGTTGAAATCCGAGTAGACTCCGGACGTGTACATTGGGGCCTCGCGATCCAGGCGTGCGAGAGTACCCGCAAGAATTTGGAGCTGTTCGCCAGCGTCGTTGCCCACAACGCGGATTTCGATACCTACCTTGGCTCTTTCTGGCGCAAGCGAGATTTCCACCACGTCAAGGAACTTCACGTCTTTGGGGTTGAATCGGAAGAAGCCAAAGTCGTGAACAGGATCCGCGTAAATTGCCTCCACGCGCACCTCCTCTTTGTTGATGAAGGTGGCATATGCGCGCACGGGTCCGTTGGTGAGCACGTGCCTATTTGTGAGAATGATCCCACGCTTCTTGTCCACTACAAATCCGGTAGCGGTGGACGACCCCGCGCTGTCGCCTTCAAAAGCCCGGGCATAGTTGGTTTGCAGCACAACAACCGCAGGCGAAATGCGTTCAATCGCCTCTGAAAATCCTCCTCCAGACGAATTGCTGTGCCTGCTGATCAAATCGACAGCCGCTTGCTTCACCTTCTCTGAAAGCCGCTTCTTTGCGGTCAGCCCCTGCAACATTTCTGACTGTGGCTCGGACACCTGCGACTTAACGGAGGTCCTCTTATTCGGCGGCGTAGACCCCAACGAGCTCAGTGACCTCCTGCTGCTTCGTGCCGGCTTCTCTTCTTCCTCAATCCTCTTCCCCACCTCCAGGAACGGGGACTCCGCAGAAAGGTCCCGACCCTGCTCCTCCTCCTCCTCCTCCGCTGCGTGGTGAATGACAGTTTCGTCACTCGCGTGCCTTTCGCTCCTCTCCGTCCGCGACCTTGACGAGTGTCTGCACAGCAACTGCCCCAGCGGCATCGCCTCTTCCCCACACGTACTCGCCCACACTGTCCGCGGCGGAGACTGTGCTTGAAGAACGAACGCTCAAACACACAAACACACTCACACGCAACACACACACGCACGCGGGAGGGCAGACTTGCTTGCGTTTCGTTCCGTGACTTTGTTCTCTCTCCTCTGTCGCGGCGTCCTCTCTCTCTCTCTCTCTCTCTCTCTCTCTCTCTCTCT